>CAIGRN010157573.1:0-27303 GCA_903798345.1 Fraxinus anomala
AGAGTAGTAAAAAAAATAAAAAAAGACCGAGCTTAAGCTCGTCTCGTAGGGCTGCTCGTTTTTGGCGAGCTCGGGCACGAGCCGAGATCGCCAAAAACCAACGAGCCGAGCCCATGAGCCATGAGCTTGCACGAGCTCCGACTCGACTCGCCTCGACCCATTGCCACCACTAAGTCAACCTAAACCTCAAATTTGTATACAAAGGTGTCGAGATGATTAAAATTTTGAATACCTTTCATGATTATTAGCTTTTCAATAACAAAAATGGTTTTGTAATTGCTAGAATATGGTGAAACATAACAATATTAAGCTCTTGTTTGGCTTCCATTATTCTCTCATTATGAGAATCTGATTTTGGAATAGTAATTTTCTTGAAAATGTATAGTTAAAAATGAAGGAAAAGTTTTGGATTTACGTATAATATTATTTTATTGAATAATGTATGATCAGTAAGAAGAGAGAGAAAAATGAATCGTAATTTAATAGGGGCCAAACAAATGAAAGTCTATACTTGCACAATTGAAGTGACCTGATCTAATTTACCATACTACACAAGATTGACACTTTTAACTTCTACATCATCCTTTATTTATTTCAAAATTCTTTAATTCTCATATTAATTTTCAACTAAACATTTATACTCGCACCTAAACTCTTTATTTATTTCAAAATTCTTTAATTCTCATATTAATTTTCAACTAAACATTTATACTCGCACCTAAACTCAAACTTTTTCCTCTTTTTAATTACATATTTTTCAAAAAATCAATATTTAAAACTCTATTTTCTCGGTATAACGGATACACAGGCACCCTAAAGGTGAAACAATTTACATTGATGCCATATTGTCCGAATTTAACACAAATTCTTGATAAGTCCACCACATTATCCAAAAATACTACAACAAAGTGAGTACAACACAACAAACTACTCCCATTTTTCACCACCAACCACTCCACATGCTTAATACTGATTTGCAGTCTATCATGGCCCATTCATAAAGTAACAAGTATTTTATATTCAAACACGACAATTCAAACAAAAGGCATGGAATCTTTCTGTAACTTTACCAATCTGTGCTGTCCACTCATGTTGATATACTTCCAAACACAGTCTTCGTCTGAAGTCCCTCGCGATACACGCGTTTGAGAAATGAATAAATTAGAATTGATCGTAGTACTGATGTGGTAGAGAGAACTGTAAGTACGGTTATTTGAATGTATGACGGTTGTACGGAAGGCTCTCCTGCCACGTCAGCAATGTGAAGTTTTTGTCCTACCGACTACGAGTAAGAGATCATATGAATAAATTAAAACTTATCTTGATGAAATGTGTGAATAAAAAATATATTTGATTAGAAATAATATAATTTATTACTTCCATGTTTGGTAGGTTAATGGACTGTATAACATCAGACAATACTTAATAATAGAAAGAAATTAAAATCTTATTCATTTGATTGTCCAGCCTAATGCATGAATAATACTAAACAGTAAACAATATTAAAGAAGTGAATTTTATGAAATGTATGAATAAAAAACATAATTGATCACAAGTGATTAAATTATAATTACTTCCACAAACATACAATTATGACATGTTTAATAGGTGAACGAGTTGGATAATACCGAACAATATTAAAAAGAGAGATTAAAAATCTTATTCATCGCATTGTCAAATTACTCCCAATGCATATCAATGCAATTGAGGAACTGGAAAACACAACTATTTTTATGACAATGATGACAATAAACTGAATCAAGAAAACATTTTCTTTAGGCCTTCTCTGAGAGCAACATTTGTAACGCTGTAACCTCCATCAATGACTAGATTCTGCCCACTTACATACTTGGATCCATCACTGGCCAGGAACAGTGCAGCCTCAGCTATGTCATTTGTCTCTGGGATTGCCTCTTTCAAATTTGCTATTTCATGCACCAATTCCTCCACCTTCTCCTTTCCTGTGTCTTTGAACCCAGTCATCATCATTGGTGTAGCAATAGCAAAGGGAGAAATGCAATTGACTCTAATTCCATGCTTTCCCAATTCAACACACAAATTCTTTGTAAACCCTACTACTGCAGTTTTGGATGTAGCATAAGCATGAGGAATATCCCAATAAACCACAGAGGCGACACTAGAAGTAAAGATAATGCTCCCTTTCTTGGCTGGAATCATTACCCTTGCAGCGTGTTTGGCGCATAGAAACATGCCAAAAACATTAACGTCGAAAACCTTCTTGTAGTCTTCATAGTCGGTAGCCAAAATTGAGGTGTCGCCCTTGCCGGGGATACCAGCATTCCCAAACATTATGTCTAGTTTACCGTACTTGGAAACAGCCGTGTCCACTGCATTTTGTACATCAGTGTCATTAGTTACGTCACAGTGGACATAGGAAATGACTTCTGGAGATCCTATGCTTTCGCACACCGCCTGGCCTAGTTTATCTTGGAGATCAGCAACAACCACCTTAGCGCCATGTTTGACGAAAAGCCTGGCAGAGGTTTCCCCTATGCCACTGGCGCCACCAGTTATTACAGCAACCTTGCCTTCTAGCCTGCAAAATGAAACAGGATGTTTCTTAGACTTTATTAAGTTGAACACACTTCATGAATTACCGGCGTAGTATAATAATTACCTGTTTGTCATTTATCCAGAAACAGAGAACTCTTCAGTGGATTTCTGGTAGAAAATAAGACTCGCATATATATATATATATAACAGATCAAGGAAAAATATGGACCGTTCATTTATTTGGTTGGAGTCACTCACTGTACGAAGTGGTTGGATGGTTGGATGTTGCATTTTTTCTATAGCAAGTATACGGTATCGTAACAAATAATATAGTAGATCTTTCCACGAGGACTATACTTTAGAACTTAATCAAAATTTTCTAACTCTTATTTAATGAAATTAAACAAAAAATTATATATTGTCATGAATTTTTGGTTTAAACAATTGAAGTTAATTAAAATGCACACAAAGATTGATTAAGAATTCAAATAATGAATGGATATTAGGATCGAACAATTTCACGTACCGATCACCTTTAAATCTTAATTCGAGATTCAAGAGTCTAATGTAGTGTTCGATCGAATTTTTCTATTATATTCAATTTACCCATCTTGAATTCTCATTGAGCCATTTAAATAATTCAATCTCATATCTCTATGCAAATCAATCTTAGTTAAACGAAATATTAGTTCTAAGAATTCAAATAATGATCGCAATATTTAGTATATGTATCTCTATACGTCATACTAATATACTAAATTTTACTATATTGTCTAAATTTCAAACCCACCACTCGATTCGTAAAAAAGAAAATCACAAAATCATCAAATTAGTGATCAAGTAATTTAACGTATTAAACTCACAGCAAAATAAAAAATAAAAGGATCTTATGTAGATTACATTGTTCGCCCAAATATAAAATTTAGCTACTCATAATTCAAAAGGAAAAACAAGAAGTTGTTATGGAATACATCACCAGGTTTTGAATAAAGACGTAGGAAAATGAAATTAATCTTGCACTAATATTTTCTTCATTTTCCAATCAATGCTTCAAAACTTGAATTTCTTGACGTTCGTCTCACTTGAATTGCGATTTTCAATCTCTAGTTGTATTCTCTCTCTCTCAAGGTGTGGAACTCCTTTAAAAGTGCCAATAACTTCTATTTATACTCCTTCCCACGTTTGTGTGAATGTAGGGTTTTTTGTGGGCTCGAAATTGGGCCCAAAAAAAGGACTCCTGTCATTCACATGTGGCCGCAGCGCCGCGTTGGTGCCACACTTCTATCCCTCTTTCGACTTCGTGGTGCCTTGGCGCCACACCTCTGATGTGCTCCCTTCGTGGAGCTAGGGCGTCATTCTTCTTTGCTTGATAGTGTGATTTGACTCTTTTGCCCATTTCATTCCTCTTTTTTCCTTGATCCATGCCAATAGCCTTGTTTTGTCTTTTCTTTCCTGATTTGAACAATCTCACAACTTCTACAAAACAATACTAATAAAGACATTAAAAATGCTCAATACTTGTAATATCTAGCTCATAATTAATTTAAAAATGAAATAAAACTCGTGAGTAAAATACACTCGTTAAATACTCCCAAACTTAACAATTTCCTAGTCCTCGAGCAAACACAAAGCAAACAAAATTACTAAAAATCATACCACGAAAACTTAGTCGGATAGCTTGCCTTTGGCTCAGTATCAAGAATATTATATCAATCTATGAACGGCTTCAAAATCACAATACAAGAGTCAAACTTCCATTTATCCAATGCAAGACGAGTGTGTGTGTGTGTGTGAAGAATCAAATATAATACCGTACATTCACAAGTTAGTTCACATCCCAACCTTCTGTAGTCAATTTTATAATTTCTACGTTTGAGGACTTACACGCCCCCAAACTTGTTTCTTTCATTCTCACCCCAATGTGTAACTCTAGAGTTTAGTTTATTTGATGAAATACTTACACCACTCAAATTTGGTTTAGTCTAATCAGTAACGTCAACATTTCATTCATGTGATGATTCTCCCAATTATGAGTGCTTCAACAATCAAGTTTTTACCAAGTAATTCAAATCCACTAGTTCTCGAGCCCCTTAACGATCAGTTCTTACTTGCACACTTGCATATAATTTTTCTCTTTTTGATATTTTCTTTTCAGTCCAATATTGACCTCACCCATTTTTCTTTTCTTGACCCTGTAGTGAGTTTTTAATCGGTAACTCTTAGGCTTTTGAATATTAAAGGATACCAAGTTTTAAGATACCTCTATGAACTTACAAACTCGAGTAAAAAATGTGCTCGCGTGAGGCATAATCTCAATAAGTACAATACTTATTTTTTATGAAAGAAAAACAAATTTTACGGGGGTTAGATCCCTAGAAATTGGACATCACCATGCTTATACTAGAAAGTCAAAAATACTCCACACAACATTTTTCACATCTTAAATCGTTTCCTTTATCGGCTAGAATATCCCAAATTATTATATATAGAAGTTTAAAGGATGTTGTGAATCAAGTGTTAACAGATTAAGCATCTAAGTCATCTATTCAGCCTGTACATATGAATCTTTTTATTCCTATACGATGCTATACTCAATTATCGTGCATAAAATTATACTACTTCACTTGGACAAGCAGAAATTCAACTAACTCATATGATTCATCCACAGTTCACAAATTAATACATGCTATCAAGTATATTCATCATAGCCAACAAAACTATCTAACTCACACAAGTATGCATTAATTTTTTTTTCCTTTTTAACAAAATTCACACGAAATCAAATAAGATCATACACAACTATGAAACAAAAGACAATAGCTATGAACCATGTTGATTCACCTCCCTCAAACTTAAAATGTACATTGTTCCCAATGTGAAAATAAATACAAAGAAGGGGTAGGACTTTCCTGGATATATCAGTGTGTGTCATCGCCATTGCCTTGGTGAGATAGATCCTGGTTGGTTGGATGATATGGCAACTCGGGTGTGGGGATATGCAGAGGCAAACACCGAGAAGAACTCATACCACTCTCTCTGATGAAAATATTGAATGTGTAGTGGCGATTAACTCAAACAAATCCATGCATTGTTGTATGGATTTTCCAATGATCGATCCATTAGTAGAGGAATCCACATGAGATTTTAACAATAGTGATAGTCCGATGTAGAAGTATTGTACTTGATTATATTACCTATGGTGATTCCATGATTTTGCCGCTTTCTCATTAACTCCTTGAATCTGTTCCATGCCTTGTGATAGCTCTCTTCATCTCTCTGTTGGAAAGTTAAATTTTTCAATATGTTTTTTGCTACTTTTGCCGGTAGGAAAAAATTGTTGCAAAATTTTCTAGTTAGTTCCTCCTATGTATTAATACTTCAATGAGGTTCAACATGTAACCATTTCAATGCAGCATCTAGGAATGTATAGGAAAATAACTGCAGCTTGATAGTGTCTTCATTGACCCTTGGTGTATGAAAATTCTGACAATTTTTGAGGAATCTGGATATATGTGTGTTCGAGTTTTCATGAGTTAGACCATAAAATTGGAGAGTGTTATTGGTCAAGTTAATCCAATTTGCCCTTATCTGAAAGTTATTCACCTAAAAATCTGGATGTATTATAATGGAGCGTGGGAGTGCTACTATGAGAGTCAAGAAAATTGAAATTGTCAAGTCTCCTTCATGTATTTTCATGTTGCTGATCCTGTGGTGCTGCTACTCTCTCGACAACTTGTCCAATTGGCTGTATAAAAAAGGTATATTTTGATCGTCAGTCATTTGATGCTATTGTTTTCGTTTGTGTTCTTTGCATCTTCGATTGAAAGTACATTCTATCTCCGAATCAAACGGTTCAAGATCATCACATTGGGTATGGAGCATACAACGAATACCTTTTATCTGTTAATAAAAGAAAATACAAAAATAAATAACAGTTAAAAATAAATTAAGACTAAAAAACTAAAAGTAAATAGATCCCCAGCGACACCAAAAACTTATTGCGTTTTTCTATCGCAAGTGTACGATATCATAACAAGTAATATAAGGGACCTTTGAGTCTGAATAATCGTTCCCACGAGAGCTATACTTTAGAATTTAATCAGATTTTTCTAACTCTTAAAGCAAACAAACAATTATATGTTGTTGTGAATTTTTGGTTTAAACACTTGAATTTAATTAAAATACACACAAAGATTGATTGAGAATTCAAATAATGATCGGATATTAAGGTCAAATAATTTCATCTATTGATCACCTTTAAATCTTAATTTAAGAATCAAGAGTCTAATGTAGTGTTCGATTGAATTCTTCTACTATATTAATTTACCATTCTTGAGTTCTCAATGAACTTATTTAACCTGTTTCAACCCATATCTCTATGCGAATCAACCTTAGTAAGAAGAAATATTAGTTCTAAAAATTCATATAATAATCACAATATTTAGTATAGGCATCTCTACACGTTATACCAATATACCAAATTTTACTATATAGTCTACATCTCAAACTCAAATATCGATTCATAAAAGATTCATAAAATCATCAAATTTGTGATCAAGTAATTTAACGTATTAAACTCATAGCAAAATCAACACATGTATGATAACATAATAAGAATCTTGAATAAAAGAAATGAAGGGTCTCCAGTAAATTATATTGTTCGTCCTAATATGAAATTTAGATATTTATAATGCAAAAAGAAAAATAAGAAGTTGGTATGGAATGCATCACTGAGTTTTGAATAAAGATGTAGGAAAAAGAAATTAATCTTGCCTCAAGATCTTTTTCCTCTTCCAATCAATCCTTCAAAACTTGAATTTCTTGATTTTTCTTCTTCCTTGAATTTGCGCTATTCAATCTCTAGTTGTATTCTATTTCTCTCAACACGTGGAAGCCCTTTAAAAGTGTCAATAACTTGTATTTATACTCCTCCCGACGTTTGTGTGAATGTAGGGTTTCTTATGGGATCGAAATTGGGCTGAAAAAAAGGACTCCGTCATCTACAGGTAGCGCCACGTCACAATTCCCTATGGCATCGAGTGCGACACTTCTGTCCCTTTTCGACTTCGTGGCGCTGCGACGTTGCACCTATGGTGTGCTCCCTTTGCAGCCCTGGGGCGTCGCTCTACTTTCCTTGATATTGTGATTTAACTCTTTTATCCATTTCGTTCTTCTTTTCTCCTTAATCCATGCTAATAGCCTTGTTTTCTCTTTTCTTTCCCTGATTTGCACCATCTCACCACTTCTACAAAAAAAACATTAATAAACACATTAAAAACGTTCACTACTAGTAATATCTAGCTCATAATTAAGTTAAAAATTGAATAAAACTTGTGAATAATACACACTCGTCATTGGACTCGATCACTCCAATGCAGTAGGTGTATGCTACAATGCCGTGAACCATATAGAAGGGTGTGATATGAACCGTCAAATTGAATCTCAATTGTGAAACCTAAAAGTCTAGATCGATCAATGCCAAAAGTCATGACAATTAAAGAAGAAAATTTTTATTTTTATTTTTATTACAATTGATTTATCTCATTNTTTTTTTTTTTTTTTTGGATAAATCTATCAGATTTTGATATTTACAAGCAATTCTATCAATATAATGAATACTTATTTTCCCTAACTATAACTCTAATTTGTCATTTTTATCTTTCACAACCAAAATGTTTACATGCAACACTAAAAATAGCTGGACGAAATGGACATTTCACCAAAAAACCACACTTTTGACTTCAATATTGGTATGTCATTTGAGAAAATGGTTGTGCTATGGGTACATAGCACAATACATAAGGATTTCCATAATGGATCCATAGATGCCCCTTATTGGGGGACGCCTATGGGTCCGAGCATTCCCTCAATAGGGGGCTCCATGTGTTCATTGTGGACACTATTATGGGAAATGCTATCTACACATAGCATTTTCTTTGTCAAAATGGCCATTGTTTTCGAATTAAAGAAACAAAATGGAACCCTTCCCAATTAAGTCAACCCACCCTATCTAATTAAGTTAACCCACCATATCTCTGTTTGATCCGAATAAGTGTGTCTATATTTTTATTCAAATTGCAGGCTTTTACTACATATTTTAAACAAATAATCCGTCTCTCGACGTAATTATCGCTCACAAATCAATGAATTAGTGACTAATTAATCCAAAATATAAAGAATAAAAGAAAAAAAATTTACAACATCAATTGAAGATTTAAAACTTCTAAATTAAAATTAAACTTCAAAACTAGTTTACACCCGCTCATCCTAACTAATTACTTAATTACACATCATGTGAGAAGAAAAGTACAAAAGAAAGTTAAACTATATAACTGAATTTTAAGGAAAAATTGGAAAAGATGAAAATCTTGCATCAAGAATCCGCCTTCTTCTTATAAAAACCTTGAAACCTAAGTTTCTTTATCGATTTCTTGATTTTTCTCTCTTTTTAGGCTCTCATTTCTTATAATTTATATAACTTTTGTATCCTAAGATGCCTTTTTGGTTTGTACAATAAATTTCTGCAAGCCTTGATTTGAATACATGTATACAACGCACCCGTACAAGTAGGGGTGGACAAAAAATCGAAAAAGCTACTAAATCGACCAAACCAAACCGAGTTTTAGGTCGATTTGAACCAACAAATCGATTTAGTTCAGTTAATTTGAAGTATTAAAAAGTTGGATTAGGTTGATTACAGTTTAAGCAACCAACCTCTTAATTAACCGATCTAACCCGCCAATTTTTTATTTTTTATAATTTATATTTTTAAACAAAAAAATAAAATAATAAAAACACAAATACAAATAATTTATTTATCGTCTATACTTCATTTGCCAAAACTCCAAATTTCAAAAGAAAAGAAAAATAAGTAGAATAATTGTTTGTTATAAACCCAAAATTCAGAATGTAGCATTGCTCTTCATCTTGGTATAATTATTTGACTATCGAATATGTATAACGATTTTGTGTGTGTGTGTATTATTCACATGTACTATCCAAGCAAAATAAAATAAAATATATGTATAGGCAAACAAATTTTTTAATCCAAAGTAGGTAGGCAAATTTTTATTTATTTATTTATTTATTTAACTCGGACCAGTATCAAAATTGACTAACCAAATCAAACCAAACCGATTTGGTTTGGTTTAGTTTCAATACTAGGGTTGGGTCAATTTGGGTTGGAATTAACCCAAATTGACCAAGTCGGTTTTGGTTTCAGTTTCGAGTTGGGCTCAAAATCAATTCAACCCGAACCATTAAATCATCTTCATCCCAAAATAATTAATAATCGATACGATGCAAGTTTCAGAAGTTTTCAATTTAGTACCCAAACTTTTAAAATGTCGAATTAACTCTCAAAACTTATGAAATTTTACCAAATGCTCCACTAATATTTCCAATTGATTATTTGTAATTTAGTTAATCTTCAATTGTTTCGAATCAACTTCAATTGAGCTTTAAATATCCCTTTTCATACCAATTTTATCTATGTTGGTAATTCTCCTACAATTAACACATTTTTACACAAATTAAGTAGATAATTGCCCAATTCAAAATAATTGAATAAGAATAGAAGCCCAAATAAATGTATAAAATGCAATCATTAGTGCTTATTTAGGAATAATAGCAAAATTTAAATCATATTCAATTTCCTAGAACTATAAATCAAGACGAAAGTAGCCAACCCTACCAAACACTTGAGCACCCAAGTGGCATTGCCCCAAGCAATCAGTCATTGGCTACTAATGAAGAATGGTCTCGATCACCTCCCATTGTTAGTCACTGGACTACACACTACCCGCCAGCTAAAGGGTATGGTTGATAGAGCTCGATTGTGTGTTTTTGCTGCTATCGAGCTCGACCATCCACTCTAGCTGACACTTGACCTATTCAACCATCCACCCACCGGTTGAACTTGATCGGTTGGACTCTATGCTGATTGGAGGCCTATACGGTACCCGTTGGTCACTGTCACGAATCAATCGTCCCATTGAAGGTGATTGCTTAGAGATATCTATATGTGGTCTCTCAAATATTTAATCTCACATTTTACTATATTTTGCCACGTTTCACGTCGATACTCAAAGATCTTGTGACACATGTCCCCATTAGTATTATGCCCTATGTCCAATGGGCTTTTGGGAATTATGATTTTATTTTATTATCAAATGCAATTAATTCTATTTATTGACATCTCTATTAAATTGTTTACTTAGATAAATAATTAAGAATGATGAAGTTCAAATAATAAATGCGTGTGATATGTTAATCACAATGACTTATGATTATGAAATAAATATCATGTTGATTTATTCTTGAACTGTTGCTAGCCATAGAGACAAATGAGACACGAATATCATTACTGAATATACTAACACATATTACACTCTTTTATTTTGAAGAGACTGGTTCATCTCACGAACTAGAGCGTGGGGACTCTTGAGTGAGTATTTTAATGCATGTTAGATGAACAAGGTCATTGGACACATGTTGTAGATATTCCACGTTGATGACAATCTTAGAGTCGGTGAATTATCTCTAATTGACGGTTTTAAAACTAATTCTTAGAATTGGGATCACCATGGAATCTTATGTTTAAATATTTATAATTCGATAGTGTGGGATATGACTCTATTTTGGGGTTGTTAATATAACATTATGATCGAGGTGGGATTCATCACTCCTAGATAATAGGAGAACATGTTCTAATATTCATAGGCCTGGGTATTGGTATTGAAACCCCTTGGCCAAGGCGGAGTTACAATTTTCAATCTTGCTACATATACACCATCTTTTATATTATTGTTTATATTATACCACGTGGCAACACACAATTTGAAAATTTAAAAAAATCACTTTTTTTGCCTACAATTTTTTTTAAAACATAGAGCATGTCATCCTCAATATAAGAGAAAAGCTGTACGAGTAGCATTATTGTACAATTTTAAAAGAGTTTTATATACAACTCATTGATTCAATAGCTCAAGGTAACGAAGAACATCGAATTAGATTGACAATAATTCCAACTCTTAACCAGTGGAATATAATTGATGACTGAATTGCATTTCATGTTAGCTAGATACTTTAGGTCTTGTCAATCACAGGACTTATCCCTTCATATGTGTAGCCTTTAACACAATTCTAGATAACATTCTTGGATACTTAATATTGATATATAGATTGATTGTTTGAATTATTTTTGATTTAAATAAATAATTCATATTGATTTTGATTACCAATTTTACCCTTACATATTTACCTATAAATTCAATATAACCTCATTTAGTCAATAATCTTCAATTTTCCATTTTACCCTTACATTTTTATGTTTATGGTCAATAATACGCTTAAAATTAATTTATTTCCACTAAATACAATTATAATTATAATTATAATTATTTAATTTTTAAAATTAAGTCAACTAATTTCCACTAAACACTATTATTACTAATTATCAGTATATAATTAATAAAAACTTATATAAAAATAAAATAAAAATTATAGCAACACTACATATATAATTAACATGAAATGACATAGACTATTAAGTCAATTAATATTAATATATAGAATTTATAAAAATAATAAAATTATATATACAATTAAAATTTTTTAAACGTAATATTACATATTAAATGAATATTGCATTCCTACGTTGAAAATAAAACACAATAGTTAAAAAAATCCCATTAAATAACCTTCACTTGATAAGTATTAGATGAAAAGTCATTTTCTAATAACCCATCAACTCTTTAATCACCATTAATTTACATTAATTTGATAAATTATGAGACAAATGTCATTTTTAATAACCCACGTGTGAATAGGTGATAAACATTCGATTTTGCAATTTACTTTTACATAACTTTATATTTACGGTGAACAATACCCTTGACATTTAATTTATTTCCTCTAATTAAGATAATTAATAATTATTAATGCTTTCAAAAATTAAGTAAATTAATTTTCACTAAACGAAATTATTACTAATTATTAGCGCACAATTAATAAAAACATTATTACATAAAATTAAAAGAGATTATAATAATAATATTACACACACACATATATTTTTTTTCGATAAGAGTTTTAGACCAAATGAAGGAGATCAAGTCTCAATTATGAATTTGCTATTCGTAATTCATCACTCAGAGATCATATCTTGAGTATGTATACATTCTTTTCTTTCATATTTTACTTTCTCTAAGTAATTGTTGATGTGTAATATGTTAGTAACTAATTATCGATTTATTAATCAAAATTATATTATTCTTATGATAATAGAAAATCCAAACATGACCTCTTTTGATCGGAATGATGGTCAATTTTTTTTATAGGGGCACAATAGCCAATCAATAGATTTTTTTTTTTTAAATTTTTTTTATGATGATGAACTTTTCGGTAGTGTGAATTATGTGAATATTCATTATATTGGATAACCAGCTTTGAACTTATTTTCTACAAATACTTTATTTTTAGTCGAAATTTACTTATTCTATTTAGTACAAAATTTTTCTTTGTTTGCTCAACTTAATTTTGTATATTTTAACTTTATGATATTCATTGATTAATTAACATGTTTTTTTCCCTCATTGATACAATTGTACAGTGTGCGAATTTTAGTTTTGAGGAAGTAGAAATTCTAATGCCATATTTTCACTTGCAAGAAATTTATGTACGAGTTTTAAGTGTCAAAAGCAATTTGGTGCTTATTGGAATTTGCATTTTTTTTTCACTTAAACATTGGATAAGAGAAAAATGATCAAAATCTAAAATTAGATTCTCCCAAATTCCGAGTGGTCATAATCTCATAACTAAAAACCCTTACAAATTTGATTCAATACACATCTCCGTAAAATATTTAAATAATTTTTGAGTTATTAATTTTATTGATTATAGCCATTCCTGTAATTTACATTCACTTAGTATTATTACTTTTAATTCATAGGAAAAATCTAATTTCCTTTTTACTAAATTATGATTACTAATCATTAAGAAGGCTCTTGAAAGCATAGCCTCCCAACTTTTTTTTTTTTTAAATATTTGGGTTTGACACAAAATTATTGTTAAAAATTAATTGCATAAATCATTCAATTTCATAATCAATTAGTTAAAGTTTATGTCACATCCTTCAATTTTCTGTCTAAATATTTTGATATTTTAAAATTTTGTACGCATTTCAGTCAATTATAACAATAGAATATTAGTCATATTATCAATCTAAAAAGTGTAGATTTTAAATTTTAAACGTTGTCATGTTAAAATAATGTTATATGACATTCTAAAAATTGTTACTATCATTGATACTTATTAAAGTTTATATATAAATATTGGTAAAAACAATAACATTATTAAAACTAAAAGATCTTAAATTTGACTTAGAAACTTTGTTTAAATTATAATTTTTTCGTCGTATCAAACTATATGCAAAGTTTGTTTAGAAAATTAGCTTTTGATTTTAAATTCTTACCAATTATTTTTATAATTTTTTTTTATCATCACCTCCTCTTGACTTTCACATGATTATTGAAAAAGTGGTGCATGTCTCTAATGTTACAAAATCTAATAAGATCGAATCGAAATGAATCAAATATGTTTACTTGAATTTTAAGCAAACCAAATCAAGAGACTAAACATATCAATACTTTTGACAAATTAAATGAGGTATAACTTTTTTATATGTTATGATTTTGGATGTATTTAATGAATATAAATTATGCATTGATTTTTTGCATTCTAATATTTACATGTTTACATACTTTACTATTTAAATTTAATTTGAAGTTTTTATATTCAAACATATATGATAGGAATTTTGGCATGTTAAAGTAATAATTTTATAATGTATTTGAAGTTGTCATTCGTAGTAAAGTAGAAAGGATAAACATTCAATTTTAGGAATGTAAGTATGCCACTTGTTTGTAGAAGTGGTAGAATTTAGCAATTATTTGACATGTTTTCTTATTGTCAGTTCAATTCAATATTTGATAATTGATACTTTTAGTTCTTCACCCTCAATATATGTTCTTTTTTATAATTTCATTTCATATTTGATTTTCCTTTTTTATCTTTTGTGTAGAATCTAAATACAAATCAATTTTATCAAAAGGAGTTCCTAAATATATTGTTGCCAAATAGTATTCTACCACATAAGCTAATCTTGAAAAGAAATTGTCCAGTGATGCTTTTAAGGAATCTGGACCATCCAACGGCCTTTACAACAGAACAAAAATAATTTGTCGTGATTTCAAGAAACATATTATCCTTTCATAAATAATCATTAGACAACATGCACAAATGATGAAGGATATCCATTGAAATTTAAGAGAAAACAATTTTCAATACTTTTACTAACAAGGTTGAAGGACAAACAGTAACTACTATATGAATATACTTTCCTAAACATATATTATCTCATGACCAACTATATTTTATACTTTCTAGTGGAGATTTAATGCAAACTACGGAAGTCTTGATAAAAGGCTAAAAACATAAAATAAAAAAAAAAAGTTGTAGGACAATGACAAAAAATATTGTGTATAAAGAAATGTTATTTTAATGAAAATATTACATTTTAATTTATTCAACCTTTCACATTATATACATAACTTCATAAAAAGTGTTATTCATATATATTCTTTTTATTAATTTTAATTTTTCATTTAAAAATATCAATTATATCAACTACTTTAAAAAAAAAAAAACAGTATTAGTATTTCAAAAATATTACGTTTATCATTGATTGAAAAGTGAGGATTTAAATAATTGATACTTGTGGGACATTTATGCCATTAGTTAGAGTTGAACGTACATTGCAGGTTATACTGAAATACTTTATAAATGTTGTAAAAGTAGTATCTGATGTCAATTTGTTGAGAGGATTTGATGAGTCTCAAATGAACTAAAGAAAATAAAATTTATAATAAAAATTTAAGAGAAAAAATTGTACTCTCAAAACTCAACTTCTACGATTCAAATTTTTTGTGATGTTGAAATAATATGAATGAGGAACATTTTTACACTACATTTGGTACATAAGAATTAATTGCTAATACATGAATTTAAACGCCTATTAAAATTTTTAAATACATGAATGAAAATAAATTCATAGATAATAAACGAACTGAAGAAAATAAAATCTAGGATAAAAATTTAAGAGAAGAAAATTGTATTATCAAAACTCAAGTTATATAGTTCAAAATTTTTTATGATAAAATATTACAAATGAACAACTTTTTATACTACATTTGGTACATAAGAATTAATTGACAATACATGAATTTAAACACCTATTAAAATTTCGAGATACATGAATAAAAATAAATTCATTTATAATAACTTTAAATTCACATAGATCAAGGTTCATCAAGACAAGATTCATTGAATATAGATTAACGTGAATATTAATTAATTGAGAATTAATAACACAAAATTCATACGTCATAATGATTTTACATTTATTACATATTGAAAAACGAAAAATAAGGTATTATAAAAATGATTAAATTGCAGGGATAAAACCGTCCAAAAATTGATTTTGACTTAATGTGATATTAAATATATTATAGATAAACACCCATTAAAATCTCTAGATACGTGAATAAAAATAAATTCATTTATAATAACTCTAAATTCACATAGATCAAGGTTCACCAAGACAAGGTTCATTGAATCTAGATTAACGTGAATATTAATTAATTGAGAATTAATAACACAAAATTCATACGTGATAATGATTTTATATTTATTACATATTGAAAAATGAAAAATAAGGTATTATTGAAATGATTAAATTGCAGCAAGGATAAAACCGTCCAAAAAATGATTCTGACTTAATGTAATATTTAATATATTATAGATTAGTTAGTTTTGTTGGATCAGACTATTAACTAGTGGGCCAAAAGTATTTAATAAGATTAATTTATTTTGTGCCCAATGAATTTAGAACTTTTAGTATCCTAATGGGATTAGAATTAGAGAAAAATTCATAAATCCTACTTTAAGTATACACTACTTCAAAAATAAGAAAAGTAACTTTTAAATTTCAAAAATCAGATATTTGACATATATATATATATATATAGAATTAACTCACACCACCTCCACCGTCCATGCCGCTCCGACGACTATTCCGACGACCGTTCCGGTTCCGGCGACCGTTTCGACGACTATTCCGACGATCGTTTCGATAACTGCTCCGATTCCGACGACTATTTAACGGTCACATTTCAAAAATTTTGTAGGTCACAATTATTTCATTGGTCACAGATTTCAAAATTAGTTGGTCACAGATCAAAATTTATAGGTCACACAGTCACAGATTTTCAAATTAGTTGGTCACAGATTTTTTCACGGTCACAGATTATATAATTTTTAGGTCACAGATAACAAAATGGTTGATCACATATTATATTTTATCATAGATTTTTTCACGGTCACGGATTACCGAATTATAAAGTCACGGATAACAAAATGGTTGATCACAAATTATATTTTTAGTCACAGATTATCGAATTATAAAGTTACAGATTTATTCGAAGTCACACATCAAAAATTTTATAGGTTAGAATTTATTTTTTAGTCACAACTTCAATCAATTGTGAGTCCCAGTTCAAAGTTTAAGATCACAAATTATCAAATTTTAAGGGTCAAAGTTTAATAATTGATCACAAGTGACCAAATAGTTGGTCACAGGTCAATTAATGGGTCACATACGACCACCACATCAACTTGTGACCATCATCACCCACTCACTGTCGCCACCATAACAACAGCACCACTACCAGATCCAGTCAACTGCTAACAAAAATCATGACAATCAACTCTTATCAAATCTCCAGGCACCAACAATCTCCTCTACCATCGCCAGAAACCATNCTTGTGACCATCATCACCCACTCACTGTCGCCACCATAACAACAGCACCACTACCAGATCCAGTCAACTGCTAACAAAAATCATGACAATCAACTCTTATCAAATCTCCAGGCACCAACAATCTCCTCTACCATCGCCAGAAACCATCACGACCACGACCACCAACTAAATACCAAAAATCAGATCCAAACCACCGTACCACCATAGTCGAAGCTGCACGAACACACACCCATACCCAACCACCACCCACCGTCGTATCCACAGCGACGCAACCGCACTCACATCAACACAGCCACGCACACACCACCATAGTCGCACGTACACCCAACCATTGCCATCGCACCGCCTACACCACAACTATTTGCGACTACGACCGACAACATCGCCAGATCCACCACTTCACCAGCGCTAGATCTGCCTGTACCAACCACCGCATCCACCATCTCCTCAAATCGTCACCACCGCCTGTACCAACTATCACATCCACAATCTCCTCAAACCGCCATCACCCGTAGGGTGGCTCCACTATTGTTGAGAGAGAAGAGACCACCGCACCACAGATACGATAACAGAAGGCGAGGAGGCGGTGGTGTAATCTTGAACATCGAGCCGCGGTACCGATGGTGGCATCGGTGCGCAGGGGCGACGCCACTACTGGGGTTGAGAGAGAAGGAGAAGACGGGTGAGAGAAAGGAGATGATAGAGACAGAAAAGTTATGGAAAAA
Organism: Fraxinus anomala; assembly: GCA_903798345.1. NCBI lineage: Eukaryota > Viridiplantae > Streptophyta > Magnoliopsida > Lamiales > Oleaceae > Fraxinus > Fraxinus anomala. The sequence continues at coordinate 18,120 of CAIGRN010157573.1, forward strand.
TGATTAGGGTTTGGAACTTTGATTAATTGTAGTATTAATATTAATATTAAAATATATAATAATATTATTAATATTTAATTAAATATAAAAAATCCAGTATCTATATATAAAATATTTGATTTTTGAAAATTAAAACTCGAAATGATTTTTGATTTTGAATTTTGAAAAGTAGGGTTTCCTGTAATTATCACTTAGGATTATCAGAACTTGTATAAACCTGATAGGATTAGAATGAGTGAAAATTATACAAAACCATATTTTTAAAATTCCAATTTCAAATTTAAACTTTATTTATACAAAAATCAGATATTAATTCAAAATTTTAATATTTAATAATTATATTATAAAATTAAATTAATATACAGCCACCATACTCAATCTCCCATCCAAAACCCTAATCATTTTTCAATTCTCCTCTCTCTCTCTCTCTCTCTCTTCTCTGCCTTATCTCTTCTCTCTAAGATTTCATTTTTGTCTTCCATCTCTTTATCCCAACTGTCGAAAATTTTCTCTGGAGACCACCGCAGATTTTTCCACTACGATGACATGTCACAGCTGCCCACCACATGAACGGGGTGTGAACGACATATTGTAGCTGTCCACGGTGTGAACGACGCTACACTCAGCGACCGTTGTGAACAGGGTGTGAATGGCGCAGCACTCAGTGACATCGCTGCTGCAATGCGGCGTGAGCGGAGCTGCAATAGTTGTCGTTGTGCATTGCGCATCGTCGCTGCGAGTGGAGTGAGCACCACCGCTGCGGCGATGAAGTCTGGTGTCTGAGTTTTTGTTGGTTGCGATATTCGAAAATTTTGGTCGCGACGGAGTCGCGGTTGGGTAGTGGTGCTCGTGTTTGGGTGGCTGTGATTTTGTTGGATCCAACGATGGTGGAGCTTATGTTGGATATGGTGGTGGTAGTGGATCTTGGTGGTGGTGTTGGTTGTGGTTTGCGTGCCATGTCCAGATTGTAGCTCCACAATTTGATGTGGATTTTTGAGTGTGTTTTCAGTTGGTAGTGGATAGGGGCTGTGGTGGTCGGAGTTGATGGTGAGATGTTGTTGGCGATAGATCTGTCGAGGTTGTGGTGAATTTGGCACGACGATGTGGTGGTGTTTTTATGCGATGTGTTGATTTGTTTGAGATGGTGTTACTGTTGAGAGATGGTGGTGGTGGTGGTGGTGGCGACGATTGTGGTGGTGGTGCTGATGGGAGTAGTGAGGTGGTGGTCACAAGTGTTGGTTGTAGTCACAGATTATTTGATTGTTTGTAACTATTAAATTTGTTAATATGTGACCTATAAACAATATGTGAACAATAAAAAAGATAAATTGTGACCACGAAATAATTTGTGACCTAAAAAATTGTTAATTTGTGATAGATAATTTGACAACTTGTGACTGTTTACTAATTTGTGGCTTATAATATTTGTGATTTGTGATCGATGAATAAGTTGTGACGTATAAATTTTTTTATTTGTGTTCAATTATGACTTATAAAATTTCTGAATTGTGACAGTAAAATAATTTGTGACATGTAAGATTTGTAATGTGTGACAAATTAATAATACGTGACCAATTATATAGAATTTGTGATCAAATTATATGGAATTGTGACCTTCATATATTTAATTAATAAAATATATGTTTAATTAATTAATTTATAAATAAAATTTTTTTAAAAAAATCTAAGATTTGAAATTTTAAACCTTAAAAAATTTGAAATTTGAGGTGAGAAGTTCTATAGGATAGACGAGTCTGGGCTGTAATGTAAGTTTACTTCGATTTGTAGTGGATTACTGACTGTCAAAGTGCCTGAAGTTTTTATTCAGTTGGGATTTTTCCATGATCATCTTTGTGTTTTTTGCTGCTTTTATTATTGATGTGGTATTCAAACTTAGGATAAAATGACGTGAATAATTAACTATTTACAAACAATTAAAAAGTAATTTGTTGCTTTTAATTGTATAATTTCGCACGTTAGGTCTAAATATTCAGTAATTTAAAATTTTCAAATGGTATCAAAGCCTTATTATTAACCCAAAAATTGTCTAGATGAGTCAATCTATTCTAATGTAGGATTTGAGGATGATATTGATATTTTTGAGGCTCGTGACCAACTGTATAGGAGAGTCTCAAGTTACATAAGGTTAATAAGTCAGTTTTTAAAAAATTGAATAAGCTTGAATTAGAAGAAGAGAGACTTGTAATTAAATTTGAAGAGCCAATCAAATGATTGAATGAATTAAGGGTTGAGAAAGAGTACTTATGAATTAAGGCTAAAACTCTTATAAATGATCTTGAAAAATCAAACACTAACCCGAAGAATAAGGAATTTTTCATTTAATCCACCGAAGATAAATCGATACTAGGGATTAGGAGCTGTTGAAGAAGTACAAATTCAAGAGGACTGGGTGAGATACCAAAGTTGGGATCTGACGTCAGGAACACGCAGTTCAGGAAAGTTAAAGTATAAATCGTGAGTTCGAATTTGTTTTGAAGGAACGCAACTCCAGTAAGATCAATGGAGACTGTAGGAATTGAGGTCAGAAGTTTTATAAGGTAGACGGGTCTGAAGTGTACTGTAAATTTCCTTCGATTTATAGTGGATTATTGACTGGAAAAGTGCCCGAAGTTTTTACTCAATTGAAGTTTCTTTGTGATTATCTTTGATATTCTTTATTGCTTTTTTTTATTGTTGTAGTATTCAAATTTAGGATAAATTGACGTGATTGATTAACTATCTAAAAACCATTAAAAAATGACTTGTTTCTTTTAATTGTATAATTCCCGCACGTTGAGTATAAATATTCGATAATTTAAAACTTTCAACTCTCCTCAGAGTATTCTCATGTTGGAGGGAAACTGATGACTTAGCTCCGTCATTCGCTGTAGGTACTTGGCATAGCTTGAAACTGGGAGCAAAACTATGCCACTACGGAAACACTTCCTACCTCGATTTGGTAGGGCAACACTTGGCATCAAAGATTTACAAATGTCGGCAATGGTCACAGCTCTAACTAATGGAAGCAAAACTAGACCCAATGCACGAATTTTTAAGTAAATGCTATAAGTAGGTTGATACTGAGCAGGCGTTCTTGATCACCAAGAACCTAGGAGACTGTAGAGAGCCAGAACCCCCACAAGAGAAAATCTCATGATTAGCCGAGGAGGGGAGATGATAGGGATGAAAACACAAAAAGGCATGATAGGAATAGACCAGTTGATCAAAACAGGACAATGACCATAGTATACCCCTCTGAATATTTAAATGACAAACCTCCTAATGCAAATAAGGGATAGGTTGGAACTTGAATGACGTAAATGAGACCGAGAAAAGTATTGTTATTTCACAAAGGTCATGGCTAAGACACACAAGTCGGAGAAGGAGATCAAACGAGTCCTAAAAAAGATATATTTGTCCAAGTTTGCAAAGGTCGACAAGGGAAAGAAAAAAACCGTGGAGAGCGGAATCCTGCCCACAAGTCGGTGTAATCAACTAGCCAAGAGCCAACTTAAAAAAAAAGCTACTACTCAGAAGATGTAGTTTAGCTAGTTAATAAATTATCTAAGTTGTCATGTAGTTTTGTTCCGTTTCATTTTAGGGTGTGTTTGAGCTACATTATTTTGGAAAAATGTATTTTGGAATAGTGAATTGATAGAGAATGTGTGATTGAAAAAAAAAAGAAAAATTATTGATGTGATGAAAAATATTGAAAGTGTTTGACACTCATTTTTTGAAGAATAAGAATAGTGATTGATGGAAGAATGTGTGGTGAAAAAGTTATGATACGTTTTAGATTTGTGTGTAAAATTATTTTATTGGGAGATTATGTGGTTGAATGAAGAAAGAGAAAAAAATGAGAATAAGAATGAGATAAAAATGGGTGTCAAACAAGAATATTATTTTATTGAAAAATGTATAGTTGAAAATGAATAGAAGAATAAGATTGAAAATGAGAATGTGGCTCAAATATGGACTTATATATAATAGTAACAACTAACCTGACAATATAGTTTTGATATGTCAATTTGTGTAGAATAAATCAATGAATATATTGGAACTATTCAATGACAAGAAGGTTTAAAACTTCCAAATGCCAACAAATCGGTAAGATACATAAATCTCTCAAATGAGTAGGTAACACTAGAAACCATATATTGGCAGAAGCACAAATCTCTCTTTCGAGTAAGTAGACACCCAAATGCCAAATATTGGTAGATGAATAAATTTCTCGATTGAGTAGGTATTGTTCACTAAGAGTTGGACCCCAACATATAATTCTTTTGCGACCCCAATGGTTTGAACCCAAGATCTCCCCCTTAATATGCTCTTTAGACACAGCTTAATATATTAATTTTTTTATACAATTATAAGCGTCATTATTAGGTCAAAACAACGGTAGGAACACCTAATTAACTAAATGAAAGTAGGACTCTAGTTTAATCTCAAAATATTAGCCAATATATAATATTATCTGGGGATAGTCTTTACACAAGAAGATACTAGAAATTGGAAATTGTATGTTACAATAACATGTTCAGAAAAGATAGGACAGCTCCACACTAAAGACAAATCTTATTCATTTTATTGTTTAGTATACTGATTACAAAGATGCACCACATGTTTTTGTAGACAAAATAATGACATAACTGATTCAAGAATGTTGCTTCTTCAGGCCTTCACTCAGAGCAATATTAGCGAGGCTGTAACCCCCATCAATAACTAGATTCTGCCCACTGACATATTTTGATTCATCACTTGCCAAAAACACTGCAGCCTCGGCCACATCATTTGCCTCTAAGAATACCCCCTTCAAGTTTGCTATCTGAGACACAAATTCCTCCAGCTTTTGCTTTTCTGTGATTTGAAACCCTTCCATTACCGGCGGAGTAGCCACAGCAAAAGGAGAAATGCAATTCACTCTAATTCCGTGCTGCCCCAATTCGATGCACAGATTCTTCGTAAACCCTACCACTGCATGCTTTGATGCTACATAAGCATGAGGAGCATTCCCACTAGTCACAGAAGCCGCACTTGCAGTAAACAATATGCTCCCTTTCTTGGCCGGAATCATTGCCCTTGCAGCGTGTTTAGCGCATAGAAATAAGCCAAAAACATTAACATCGAAGACCCTCTTAAAGTCTTGGTACTCGGTTGCCAAAATTGTCAGATCAGTCTTACTAGGGATACCAGCATTGCCAAACATTATGTCGAGTCTACCATACTTGGAAACAGCCATGTCTACGACATTTCGGACTTCGGCATCACTAGTTACATCACAGTGGATGTAGGAAATGACTTCTGGAGAGCCTATGTTTCCACACACTGCCTGGCCGAGTTCATCTTGGACATCAGCAATAATGACCTTAGCTCCATGTTGGACGAAAAGCTTGGCCACGCTTTCCCCTATGCCACCGGCACCACCAGTTATTATAGCCACCTTCCCTTCTAGCCTGCAATTCAAACAGGAATCTTAATTAAACTCCATTAGATTGAACAAACTATATAAATTAGTACAGGCTCGGGATGATCACCTGTTTTTCATTGATCTGGCAACAAATTAAAGAGCCCTTCAGTGCAATTTCTGGGGGAAAACAGGAATCCTTTCGGTTTAAATTTGTATGAAATTATTACTGGCTGGAAAGTTCAATGGGAGTTGATCTTATATGTATTATCAAGGAAAATGGACCAGTATTTTGTCCACAGCTTCAGTCGATTAAATTTATGCAGTTTTCAACATCTTCACATGATTTTTCTAAACTAAGCATCATATTTTAGTGCAACTTGCCCGCATTTTATTCGCACAATTATTAGGCTATAAGTATACAATATTGTCCTCGACATTGTCAACAGAAGTTAAGTATAATTTATTAGAAATACAAAGCAGTACTTAAAACCAAATGAATAATTGCACATATCGAGTAAGCTTGATGTCATAATGATAATAAAAAACTTAAAACACTTCTCATGAAAATTACTTTTTCGATAACAACAAATAAATCATTATAAAAAGGAAGTCTAATAATTGCCGGAACTTGGTGAAATATAGTAAGATTAGTGTACACCCATAGACCTTTGTACTTGGCCGCTCGTCTAAAGTGAATATGGCCCAAGGTTCACCGATTTCTTTTTGTTATTTGATTTATTTTTTATATTTGAAGAGGAAAAAATAAATAAAAGAAAAACCTTATTTAACTAAATAGATTATTGCTGTAGCTTAATGATTAATTTCTTATTTGCATTTTGTACACGAGTTCTTTCAAAAATTTGTACAATTAATTCTCAACTCGTAGCCCCTATGAAAAATTTGTCTCAACCTTTAAAAATTGGAATTTTCGTTTCCCAACCTTATGTTCCATTCGCTTGTTTCATTATTTTTACATAATTTCATTAACTTTAATGTTAAAGTTTCCTCACATGCATAAGCTATTTTTTTCTTTTTTAATGGATGAAGTTGGCCAAACACTATACTTAAATGTAACCTAATCTTTTAGGCAGAAACATTTCATTATTTTACACTTCCAAATTTTAAAAGAGAAAATCCTTTATGATTATTTTAATGAACATATCTCATAAAAATTAGTTGAATGCACGGCCATTTATTAAGGAAGTTTGTAAATTGTTTGAAGATGTCAAAATCTCGTTGTGAGTTTATTTATTTTTAATTAACTCAAAAATAATTGTTTTTTTTCCCCTTCACTTTCTTCTTGGGAATTATTTTTTGTATTTTGTTTTCGTTGACCCCAAAAAATAAACCAACAGAATTCCTACCACGTCCACGTGGACATCACTGCACATTGAACACCCCATTAGGAGGCAAAGGTCGTCGATTGAGAAAAAAGTTCGATGACCGTTTGCACTTCGACGGTCAAGTCAATGACCGGATGAAAAAAAAGAGAGTACAAGAGAGGAAGGGGAATTTGGATAGAGTTAAGAGAACATACCTTAATTGAAATTGATTACACATATATATAAAGAAACAAATAGGCTGAATGGGTAATGGGCCGAGGTCCAAGCCCAATAAAAAATATTTATAGGTATAACAATAGTTCCCCAAGTATGAGTCGTACATTCATGTGCGGGTCAGACTTCGAAATATGAGATGTCAGTAGGTGATGTCTTACAAATTGCCTAAAAATTGTAAGTAACTCCTATAAGCGAGGACTTATGAACTACCTCGAAAATATGCTTCGGTCCTAAATACGCGAGCAGCTTCAATAAATAAGGACTCACGATTTGCCTTAAAAAATATACGTGCTAGCTTGAATAAGTGATGGCTTACGAATTGCCTCGAAAATATAAGCAGCTCGGATAAGCGATGACTTACGAACTGCCTCAGAAAATATGCGTGACTGCCTAATAAGCGAGGGCTTACGAATTGCCTCGAAAGATAGATGCTGATATACTTTGTCGAAATTTCGGCAACACCTCATCTGTAATATGGATTAAACCAATCATGTAATACAATACAATATATCCACTGCACATATACCAAATAAATTTGGGGTCCATTTGCTCCTCAAATTACTCATGACGATAAAGTGAATAATGATATTTTAAATTTCTCCGTGATATAGTATGTGTCATAACCTGCTAGCAGTGATGTGGAGTACGTACTCGACAGCAATAATATAATGCATATACTAGTAATAATAATGTAATGATACTAAGATACCAATATCACAATAGTCTCCCAAGTCTGAGTCAAATATTAATATGCTGGTCGGACTTAAAATATAAGCCACTATGATGAAGTTGATGTAGAGATGATACTAAATATATAAGAGGCCATGATAAGGTGATGCAGAGGCGATGCTCTGGACATATAAGTAGCAAAGTTGATGCTTTGAATCTGAGTAGCAGAGGCGATACTCTAATGTAAGTAGTAGAGGCGATGCTCTAATGTAAGTAATAGAGGTGATGCTCTGAATGTAAGCAGTTGTGATAAACTGATGTTGAGGCGAGACTCTCAATGTGTGATGCTCTGAATATATGAATAGCAGAGACGATGCTCACTTATGGGCTCGCCATATCAAATCTGAATATAACATTAGAGCTTGTCATACTTAACGTAACTTATAAGCTTGTCATAGTTAATAAGTTGATGGAAATATGGGCTCACTATATTTTATAAGAAAACCACGAGCTATGCTCTCCTTCTATAATAAGAAAACCACGAGTTAGGGTTCGCCTTCAAAGATGTGAGAAACTCGAGACGTCTAAAAACAAGTAGGAACAACCAATATATGCCGAATCTTTCTTTATTCAAGAAACGATAACTCCAAAAAATATCGTCTCTTCCTTTATTCAAGGAACGATGACTCCAAGATGCTACTTCTTCCTTTATTCAAGGAATGAGGACTCCAAAAAATACCGCATCTTCCTTTATTCAAGGAACAATGACTCATAAAAATACAGTCTCTTCCTTTATTTAAAGAACGAGGACTCCAAGATATCACCTCTTCCTTTATTCAAGGAACGAGGACTCATAGAAATGGCGCCTCTTCCTTTATTCAAGGAACGAGGACTCTAAGATGTCGCCTCTTCCTTTATTTAAGGAATGAGGATTCCAAGATGCTGCATTTTCCTTTATTCAAGGAACGAGGACTCGTAGAAATACTGCCTTTTCTTTTATTCAAGGAACGAGGACTCCAAAATGTCGCATCTTCCTATTTTCAAAGAATGAGGATTCCAAGATGCTACATGTTCCTTTATTTAAGGAACGAAGACTCCAAAAGATGCTGCATCTGATAATAAGAAATTCACGAACTATGGCTTGCCTTCAAAGATGTGAGGTTTTACAAGATAGCCCCAAATTCAATGCAAAAATTACACAACGAACACCAACATTCTAATAATACTCCAAGGCTACAAGAAGGTCCAAGAAAATACTAAGCTCTGACATCCTCACCAACCAATCTCCAAATATACCATATTATTCAACCTAATATATTCCCAAGCAGGCTATACGGAATATCTTAGCATATTGAAGTTAACAAAATTAGGGGTCGGCATAGGTTGGGTCGGGTCAGTTTTTGCCTCAACCCAAATCCAACATAATTGGTTTATCAAACTTTAACACAACCCAACCCGTGTAAAGGTTGAAACCCAACCCAATCAAGTATCGGCCGGGTTTTGGAATGACTTGTCAACAAAAAATAAAGTCATCCAATTTTCTATTATA
>CAIGRN010157579.1:0-37663 GCA_903798345.1 Fraxinus anomala
GAATCTACGGATTCTATTATTTAATTTATTAGAATATAAATTCAATTAAATAATAAATATTGTCATATAATATGCATTGTATATATATATATTTAAAGTGTTTATGTCCCAAGTTGATTGGACATAGGGCATGACACTTACATATGCAAATATGAAAGGCACGAGAAAATTCTTCTCAAAATTGTTGGAGATATTATACCGATAACGTGTATGAATTATATTTTCAAAACGTACTTTTTACTTGCGTAAAACCGAACATAGTTTCGACGTCCCAAAATAGAATTTGAGAAGACGAAATAATAATTACTGAAGTCGAATACGTGACGATGAATTTAATCATTTTCATTCTTCGACGATAAACATTTATTATAATTAAAAGAATAGTTAGTTTTTCTGAAATCAAATCTTAAATTCAAAGAAATCGAAAAATAAAATAGAAAATGCAAGTGATTGGATTGATCGACACAAGTGTTTTAACATTTTTTCATTAAGATGAATTTGCACCACATCTGTGCTAACGATTTTTCGACAATCATCTCCCAAAATACAAAGACCACGTCTCGCAATAGGAACACTCCAAATTATGTAGCCAATGAACTCTTAGCGTAATTCTCTCTCTACCGAACCATATTTTTATGTAAGAAAAGACCACTTTTACAAAGTGTTTTTATGGAACTATGAATTGAATTAATAAAATCCAAACACATAAGATCTATATATAGTAGTTGAAAATGTTTGTCTTAAAAGACACAACTGTGCAAAAGGACACACCTCTTGAAATTTTTCTCTATACATGAAGAGATACACTCATTGAAAAATAATCATGCCAAAAGTCATGATCTTTCATATGGAAAGACACACACTTCCATCCAAATATTCTCTAGAATATACTTTATTCTAAAATATTCTAGAATATTTCATAATATTCTATGTGATTTTTCAACAATTCACGTATTTAAACAACTAAAATTTGGCTTAATTTCTCATTCATAAAATAATGAATTCTACTTAAATAATGATTTAAAATTGATCAAAACCAATTTTCGATATAAGATTCCAACAAATTTTTATTAGAGGCATGCATAAATTATCGAAACTAGTTTTATGGAACTTAGAAGTGTACTTTATTCAATATCAAGAAGAGTTTGTGAGAATTTACCTTCGGGCACCCGGCCGCCGATTCCGATGAGGTGAAAGTTTTGAAGGAAGGGAAGATCGAATCTTAGTTTTTATTAGAGATAGTCGTGAATTATGATAAACAAAAGTTGCTCCCAAATGAAAGAAGACTTGGAAGAAAAAATAAATTACTTGGGTTACATTACATAAAAGCATGCTTTTGAAACAAAATAAATAAATAAAAACAAAATAAATTGGGAGCTTTAAACAGCAACCTATACTGTTTATGCCCAAGGTCGACACTAAACATTTCGAACTAGAGTTTCTAGTACGTTAGACTAAATAAAATTAACGTAAAAATACATGTAAAATATCTTTTTTATAAGCTTTTCTTGGTTATCATTTACTTTTTTAGAATTATGAATCTTACATGTATTAGTAAGAAATTTTTTTTCGTCATTTTTAATGACCTCAAATGGTGTGGAAACACGTATAGATGAAAACACAAAGAGATGCAACAATAATTCCTTCAAATTGTTAATCAATCTTATTTTCAAGTAGGGTGCGGTTGACAATAAAATTCTATCTCAATGTTTTTTCATTTGAAATAGTGCAAAAAGGGTATTCGACTATATTTAACAAAGTGGCATTAAGTTTCTTGACTCCCTTGTTTACAAATTGTGAATTCTATTTTTTTAAATTGAAGTAAAAAAAAATAAAAAAATTTAGTGATGATTAAATGTATCAAACTTGCTAAGGATAAAATATGATAAATTAATATTTTATAAATTAATAATTTTGTTTGAGTAATAAAAATTTTCGATCCTGACTATGATTAGTGTACTAGTATAATAATCTCGTTAGATCATAAGATAACAATTTTATATAAAATTCTTAAAAGCCAAGGGAAAATATAAAATAATAATTGATTAAATATTTAAAATTTTATAACACATGTTGAGAAGCGTATACTTGACAACTCCCATCTTTTGAACTCAATTTCTCTTTAAAGTTGCTCTTTTTTATTTATTTTTTCTTTATATTCAAATCAATCTCATTCCTAATTAATTTTTTTCTGAAATGCATCGACCACATTTATTATATATTTTTCATTTTCTAAAAATAATTATTTAAAGTTACGATACTTGAAATGATTCTTTTGGTTAAACAACTGATAAAAAAGTAATACTATTTATTATCATTGGTGCTTAGCTCTACTCTAGATGGCAATTAGATATTACTAAATAGTATATACATTTAAATGCAAAATCGAAACATTTATTTAATTGCACTTATCAAATGTAAAAATTTAGACTGATATTTTAGTGCCATTATTGTTAAATAACATTATTCTTGATAATCGTAATCAACAACCTTTTAATAATTTCTACAGTAGACTATTAATCAGCATATCATTTTTAGTAAATATTTTAAGAGGTTCACATCCATTACATTTTTATAGGTTGACTATAATTAATCAATAAATTGATAATCTAATAATTTTTTTCGATCTTAATATTATTATTATATTTTAGAGACTTTACTAATCAATCAAACTTTAATGTCAATCTATGTACTTTATATTGAAATGAACCACTTAAATTCAACTAGTTCTAACTCGTTAAGCCCATGTTTGGGCTCTATTATTTCACATTTAAATGAGAGGAATGATAAATTTTTAGAAAATATATGGTTAAAAAAGAAAAAAAAATTTTAAAAAATTTACGTGTTATATTATTTTATTAAAAAATATGTGATTGATAAAAAGAAAGAGAAAAATAAATTTTAATTTGATGGTGCCAACAGGGCTGAAGTTATGCCCTAATTAGTTACTCTTAAAAAAACAAAAAAAAAAAAACATATTATTCAACTCGAACGACTCACCGTACATAAAATCGCATGAACACGCATGAGTCCTATGATTCATCTGGCGGAATCTACCAGGTAAAAATTCTGTATCTCTTTAAGCTATAAATATATAATTTCTTATATTTTTAATCTATTTTCTTGGTTTTCCTCTTATTATATTCTAACGAGTTCATAGCTGTCTCATTCTTCTTCATCCATTTTTCAGGTAAAATTCTTGTCAATTTTGCTTCTTTCTTGCTTTAAATTCTTAATCGGTTTTATAGATTAACTGTTTACTTTTTTTTCCCCCTTCATTTTTTTTTTTGGGGTTTTGCCGAGTATAAAAGCTTAGAGTTGGGTTTTGAATTTTTTTCTCTCCTTTTTATTTCTTGAACTTCGAAGTTTTTAGATGTTTTTGCTTGCTGGGTCTCTCATTTTTGAAATAGATGATAGGCTGAAGTTTAGTTTAATTTTATTTGCATGGATTTTTTTTTTACAGATGAATTCGTGGGTTCGTTGGAACTTTATTTAAAGATTCAATTTTTTTTGCCCCCTTCATTAAGCGCTCAAGAAAAGAATTTCTGATTGCAAATTGATGTGGCAGAGCCTACTTTAATTCAGGTTTGTTTCTCTATATATAATTTGATTGCTCTCATGAAATTTATATATATTTTATGTTAGGAAATTTGGAGTTTGTTGTAATTGATATGTGGGTGAGAGATATTCTTAGAAATAAATGTTAATTTTATAGTGCTTACATGTAATACAAGTACTTCAAATTTGGAGTTTGTTGTAATTGATATGTGGGTGAGAGATATTCTTAGAAATGAATGTTAATTTTATAATGCTTACATGTAATACAAGTACTTCAAAAAAATAAATAAAAATTCTCCTTTAGTTTTGATGCAGTGATTTGTAAGCAAAGACATAATTTGTGTAATGACAAGAACTCAAAAGCTCTTTACTGATAGAAATAGCCATTAGCCATGTGATTTCCGTAGTTCCTCGTGTTTCTGATTCTTCTTTTTTGGGAAACTTGCTAGTATAATAAATGAATTTATGTAGATCCTCCATTGCAATTCAAGGTTAATTACTGATTGATTATTTTGAAGTTTTATGCTCGAAGTAGTTTAAGTTTTGTGCGTTAATCTTTGCAAGATTTAGTTCTTAGGGTTGAATGTTGTTCAGTTAAACTGAATGCTTTTTAAATGTGTGTTTAGATTTCTTAGGGCTGAATACACAAACCACTATTGTAAAATTCCCTAGCAGTAATGCCTGGTAGGAGAATAAGAGCATTGAGCACGAATCCAATTCAAACTATGGCTCATGGCTGATCCATTAAATGCGATCTTGAGAATATTTATTAACTCACAACAATCCCATTGTAGTTACCATGCTGTTATCTTTGTACGTCGAGACGACTAAGAATACTTGCTAATTAGCTGTTGAGCGTGGAAACTACTCTAATTTTGGCTTCTAGACGTGGTGCTCAGTATGAGAGATAATTCAATGTAAAGAGAGAGAGAACATTATTGGTCTTGTGGTCACGGTTTCATTTTGTTCTTTAGAAGATCTATCTTCGTGTCTGTTACTGCAATAAATGTACAATTTCTAGATTAGACTATTGGAGTTTTGTTGGGTCTGCGTATTAAATCACATATCGTAGAAAAATGTTATGTAATATTATGGATACCAGACCCTCTACAAAAAATCTTAAGAAGATCTCGGGCAATTCTTTGATAGTTCTGTTTGCAGCGTCTTTTCCTTATATAGACATGACAAAATATAGGCAAAAAAAATAAAAAAAGGATCTGTGAAGGTGGTTCTCTTGGGGGTGGGTGGGTAGAGGAGGTGTTAATATATCAGAGGCCCTTTTGGACATTGATACCAAACTCAAATCATTAGATACACTGATCATGTGGGTATATTTTGGAAAGTAGTAATTGAAAATATTCATTGGCAACTTTGTTGAGGAATGCATATTTCATGACAGGTTTAATCTCGGGATTATTCAAGAGGTTTGGGCCCATTTAGGTTATGCATGAATAACATTTTGTGACAAAAATAAAAGATGATTGGTAATTTGGTCTGTCTGTGATCAATGGAGAAGAATGCTTTGTTGTAAACATATGAACTGGTCCATTTTTCCATAATATCTGAGACGATTATTTACTGCTCAGGTTGACTTGTAAGGTGAGTGGTTTCAGTTGTGTTAGTGAACCAATGACTCTGAGATATATCTTGATTTTAAGATGTAGTGCTCTAATTGCGTGTAGACCTAGGATGAAAAGTACTCTCCTAGGGCTAAACATTAGTGTTTGACATGTTGAACACACAGAGACATGTTTTTAAAGTTATTTTATAGTTTTCTAGATTTGGATTTGCTAAGGACGAGAAGATACATGCTTGACATGCACGAACACTGCTCAAGTCAGAATGTTGATTGAGATGCAAAATGGGTTAAATGATAATATACCGAAAACAAAGATCCAAATTTGGTAGCCAATTCAATAAAGGGAGAAGTTGCACCGCATTTGAAGTATATCCAGTGATCATAGTTCAGCTATCTAAACAAATTGTGTAAAAGTGAATTTTTGATTTTTTAAGCTGTTAAATGCTAATAGTTCCACAATCCTAGAAAAAAAAGAACTGCTTCTTTCTTTTATCTTGTTATATGTTTATCAAATTCTTGATTCTATGTTGCGATAGCATTATTTTTAAAAATAATTGACATGGCGTGCTCTTCCATTCCTATAGATTACATTATCTTCAATTTTTTTTTTATTAAAAATGCGAGTACCTGAAACAGTTTCTATTTGCAACGTGTTCTTCTATTTTGATTCCATTGTCATCATTATTCTACTATGTGATTATAGTACCTTCAGATTTCAAAGTCTTCCTCCAACTTTGTAATGCTCAATTTATTTTCTTCCTAGTCTGCTCACTAAATATCCAGTGATGACAATATACGGAGATATCTCACCTTGAATATTTCTTGTGTGATCATCGTTAACTAAATCAAAATGATGATGACATAGATCAGAATTTTTATCAAATCTATTGTAATAGGAAATTCCCAATTACTGCCCTCACTAGGGGTTCAGTCTTGAGTGTTTCCTCATGCATTCTTAACATAATTCCACCATATTTTTTATAAATCTATAAAATCTATATGCAAGTTTTGATTCATTTCTCTAGACTTGTCCATAAATCTCCTTAGTATATAATCTCAGTACACCTCTTTGGCATAAAGCGAAACAATTTTTGAGACCTTATAAGTAAATGTTCAATCTCCCTTTCCCGCAGTGTCGAAGTATGTCAAAAGATGCCTAAGATCCTCAATATGCTTCCCATTAAATAATAAAGGCTCTAGATGGCTATTTTGGTCCTTAAAATGTCTTCAAAGGATCTTGGAATTATTCCAAAAAAAAAAAAAAAAAAATCCTTCCTTTATGGAATATATTCCTTCCTTTTAGCTTCTATTGTATACACCATTTCTCCAAGCCAATTCTCTGCCTCATTTCTGTTTACACCACTATTGATCTGAATAAGGAGGATAAACTACTCATTTTACCATGCAATGCAATAATTCAAATCTCATGAGGCACTTGATTTAGACACCTTCTTGGTTAGATATGTCCTCTTTATGTTAATAATGTCCTTATTTCCTTAATTATATGTTTTAATGTTTATTTTATTCAAGAACCTGAAATCATTTTGTAAAATTGTAACCTTCCGATTTCACACTTTTCATCTTTTCTTTTCTAAACTGTTAATCCCTCTGTCCGTAATTGAATATCTTATTTTGAATTGGCACTGGATTTTATATGGAAGTTGAAATGGAAGAAATTGTTCTGCCTTCTCCTTCTAACCCTTTGAACTAATTTTTCAAGAAGTTTTACCAGTCACTTTGTGGAAATGGAACAGTAAATACAAAATTCCAAAAATGAAATAGGAATATTCAGTCATATATAGGAAATATTTAAGAAATTATGATCCATTCTTCTCTTGCTTTAATTGAAGTACTGTGAGTTTTGTACTCCTCATTCTCTTTTTAATGTTATTGTTTGACACACCCATATCATATTCTAGTAACACATTTTATATTTAATAATCCATTTCCTCTTTTATTTTATTTTATTTTTTTACTGAAAGTTATGTAGTTTTCTATCTTATAAGTGTATGAAGTAAGGTACTCTTCTTTTTCTTCTTTTACGGTGTTGAGTATATATTTTAGAATAATAATTTGATTGGAACTTAAAAGTAAGTAATTTGAAAATAACTACTTCTTTAAAATTTCTCTTTATGTCATATAGTCTAATTACTTTGTCGGAACACCCTCTATTTTTAGGCACTTAACACTAGTAAAAAAATTCTAAACGTTGTTTTTCCATTCACTGTCATCTTTGTTGCTTGAGTAAACTTTTTGTTAGAAAAAAGGCTATGATTCTGGTGAGATTCTTTTTAATTTCCTCTTTTTAATATACGATAATATTAGTCACATCCATGTTTTGTTTTAATGAGGCTTGTGTATCATGCAAGTCTTTTATTAAATTCCTCGAAGCATACGACTTAGTGATGTGATCCATGATACCAGGGAAAGTCCGGGTAAGGATCAATTGATTGTTATGTCATTTGTTGAGGCTCACAACAAGGCCTCTGCACAAAGTTGGAGCAAGAAAATAGAGCTAGTTTTAATCTTTAAAACCCATGGGTTCTCAATTTAATGGAATTACTGCCAAGATGACCATCTGTTATTTACTAAACCAAATCTACTTTAATCATTTTCACATATGAAAAATCTAATTTATGTACTGTACTGACTACGACTTACTCTATTGCACTTAGTAAGAATTGATCAAAATTGTAAAATCTCTCCATAACTATATCTTTTTGCCTTACCAGCTCTTGCAATTTTTCTTGTGTGTGTTTAAAACATGGATGAATTTGTTCCCATAGATACCATGCTATCTCCAGATTGCACATTCTCGTTGTTGTGGTTATATAAACGAGTCTCTTTTGTTGGATCTGTCCATGTATGTTGTGCTTATCGCTGAACTAACTGATTGATCGACTCATCATCTGTCTGAGGCTTTCCCTGATCAGGCGATATTGTGCTGTAGGAGAGAGGTTTATAAATGGCTTTTACATTATTCATTTTTTGAATTGTTTTATGTTTAATTTTTTAGCTTCTCCACGCAGACATATATATTAGGCTTGTTAAACTAGTGATGCATTTAACTTGGTTTTGGTGTCCATTTAGGCTTTTTTTACTCTGTATGGTTTTAAATGTTATACCTTGACCATCAAACCCTGAACTTGATGCAACATACAAAAGTAGACATCAGTGGCCTTAGGGGACCATCCTGAAGGCTAAAGTATATTCCCATCTCGGTCCAAATGTGTTGTAATTAATTTTCAGTGGTTTTCGGATTGTTTTTGATAGTTTCTGTGACTTTCAGTATTCGTATTCTTGGGCTACTTGTAGATTTCTCTCTAGCACAAGGATTTAAGTTGTGCTGCATAAATTGACCACTAGGGCCTGCATAAAGATGTGTACTGAATAAAACCGAGTCTTCTCCACTGTGTGGACAAACTCTCTGTATTCAGTGTGAATCAACGAATTTTTATGCCTATTTAGTGAATCAACAGGAACTGGGAGTTGCTCTTCAATTCTGTGCATTCACGTTTTTATACGCGCTTCCCTGCATATTTAAACAATTGAAGCATACTTCCTTAATTACCTTACGGACGCTTAGTTTCGTTTATTAAAATTCTACTGGATATTTTTTATGCTTATTTATCTCCTTGTCGGAGTTTACACAGCATTGAATATTTTCTAAACACATTTATATGACTTTCTGGCTCTTCAGATCTGCTAAGCTTCATCTGCCGTAAATTCTGCATTGAGTTGTTCAAAACCACATTTAGAAAATGAACCAACCTTCCGGTGATCATCAAGTAAGCTGCCAGACTATCAATTCCCCAACTCCAATTAAACTGCTTCTAAATGCAAAATTTAAATGCAGGATCAAGTTACTGTCGCAGGGTTCGACGTTATGAGATCTCCAGATTCAAGTTATAGCAATGTGTACCCGGGAAACGAAGACGAAGAGCGAGAACCACCTTCCCTACCCCCGCACTTGCAGCATACCGTGCTAAACCAGCCGACAAATGGAGATCCTCATGCACCACTCCCGGACCCACAAAATGTCACTCTAAATCATCTTTACATTGAGAACAGAGAAGCTCCTCGATCGGTGGTGGCGCTCGGGGTCACTCATCGCTTTCGTTCAAAATTCGTTACCGTGGTACTCTATAAACCAGTACCAAGAAGGGGAAGCAACAGTAGATGATTTGATTTGCATGAAGCACAGACTTTTGTCAGCTTGTGTTGAATCCATGTTTTGACTGTCATAGGACAGTATTACTCAAAATCCAGTTTAGTGGAAATAGAGGTTTATAACCTTAAACTCCTGTAGCGAATCTGTGTTTCATATACATCAGTTTTTAAGGATACGGATGCTCAAAATTTATAAGTATCCTATTGTTTGTTCAATTATTTTTCTCCATAATAGTAGCTGTTAAAAATTTTAAAAATTTATGTTTTCTTGAAGCAGTCGTGTTGTTTTGAAATTCGATGAAGGCCAAAAATGTCGATTTTTTCTTCTCCTCAATTTACAGAAATAAATAAACCAAACTACTAGAGAAGATTTTAGTAACAGAAGAGTACAGCAAAATTTTTGCAAGTTTCAACACATCTATTCATGATTATCAATAGAAATACAAATGGACATTTCACTTCTACAACCTCGTATCCTCCCCGTTCATAGCAGCATATCCACGAGCATCAAAATTGATTTTGAATTACCGCTATGCGAGCTCAAGTCTAGAAGCTTATCTTCCCACTGCCTCCACAAAAACTACAGGAGCGAGCTGAAGAACATTTTGTACAGTAGCTCCACTTTTTCGGAAGCCTGTGAAAACATAATGGGAAGCTCATATATTTACAATGTGCACGGTAGAGGGAGTAAACGAGAGGAATATGAAAATATTTACCCTACCCTGCCGTGTATCTAGTTGCCATATTCTTTGCCATCAGTCTTGCCTTTTCAGCACTGTCCTCTGATAATCTCTTTAGTACAAATCCTTCACCGTTGCATTCAGAACAAATACCTGAACCTCCACAGTCTTCACAGGTTTTTGTGGGAATCTGCCAATTACAGAGTCAGAGTTGAATGAAAAACAGCAAAACAGCACAGGAGCAAGCAGAGAAAAATAACTGAAACACACAATAACGGTTTACACTCAATGCAATAGATATTCACTTGCTGTCGTGGGTTTTCACTAAAATCGAAAAGAAGTTAACAATAAAGATCTCACACCTCAGTTTTTGTCTCTCACACCAAACAGATTCCTTAACATAGCATAGGAATCTAGGATGGCATAATACGAAGATATAAATGTTGATATATCCTTATAACAAAAAAAAAATTGTTGAAGGGATAAGTGAACACGATAATTAGGTTCTACAGACGCAAACATGAAAAGCGATTAAAAAAAAAAAAAAAAAAAAAAAAAATTAAGTCTGTTAGATAAAATAGATGACATGCAAAATTTTTAAATACCAGTATCAATATCACTTTTCATAAGATAATTGTCCTTTCATTAATAGGTATTCATATTCAACTTGAATTGACAGCACTATGAAGCGTTGTCTCTAAAAAAAAAAGGTAAATATTTCTTTAAGGTGCTACACATACCTCAGTTACTTCAGAAGATTTTGTTCTTCTCCTAAGGATAGTAACAGCAGCACCCACAACTGTCGCAGCAACTGCAACAGAGGCAACTGTTTCTGGTAGAGCAGACGATATTCTAAATGTTTCTCTAGCTTTTACTTTTACATTGTTCGAAAACAGAGAATCAACACTTCTCTGAAAAGCATTATAATCTCTAAGCTTGAACCTCCTTTCTGCTTCAGAAAGCAAAAGTAATATCAGTTCTAATTATATATCGATCTGATTTGGTTGTATTTATGGCACAAGATTCTGTTGTTTAGTATTGTCTTTGGAACTTGGTAAGATGAACAGAGGGAACAAATTTGTTTTAGAACTTTCATGAAATGTTATTGCACAGTTCAAAGCTACCTAAAGTACAAATAAAACTTTGTAACAAAACACAAGAAAAGTAAATGCAACTGTTACTTTTCCAATCTTTTCGCATGCAGTACAAATCCACCAGCTTACTGTTTTTCGATCTCTAGAACCATCAACCAGTTGAAGTGATAGAGAAAAATGCAAGCGTGAAACATTGGACATATATGGAATCAAATGCTACCTTTTGAATGATGGAGATTATATCCATATGAGTTTATGAACAAAACTAACTAGTTTTCAATTGAGGGGCAAAAAACCATTTTTATTTGAAAAAAAATAAAAAATGATGGATATCTTTTGATTATTGAATAAGTTTTGCTTTCATAATTTACTTTGCTCTAAAAAACTGCCCAAAAAAATCTGTTTTCCAGTCTGTGCAAGTGCTAATTGCATTACGTAGCGGCATCTGGAGTTCATAAAGAAGGATTATTGTGCTTCATGCCACAAGGCATTGAAGACTCTCTCTCTCTCTCTCTCTCTCTCTCTGAGCACAAAAAATGGCTTTTGGCCCCTTGCATCTTATGAAGTTACCAATATTAATTATCCGTATTTTACGAAAAAAGGCATATTTGTCATATTGAATTGGAAAGTATAATGAAGTTATTTACTGCTGTTAAGTTCAAAAACCATGATATACATATAGATTATAACAAATACACAAGTAACTTGTGAATCTCTTATGAGTTTCGGTTTTTTAAGAGTAACGAATGGGATAGGCCTATGTAAAACCTTGTTGTACAGGCACAAGATAGAAAGTGCAAGTTTATAATGTCAACAATTTTGAAAGCCTATATCCATGTAAGGTAAATGTCATTCAAAAACCCAAATGGTGGATCAACATAAAAAGGTACAGTCACAGTTGTGTTCGTGATCAAGTATTAACTGTACAGACGAAAAAGGAAATAGAAAGTAACCGCATGTTCATTGAAGGCATGTATGTCAAATTTGCCACTGCAAAGCAGAAGCTTTCGAATCAAGTCCCTTCATTAGACGTTAAGGATGCTAACTGCAATTTCGAATTTTCCCAATTTCACTCAACCATATGTTTTCTCAACTGCAATGTCCTAAATCATGACCATCAATTGCCAATATAGAGTTCCGAATTGACTCCAAATATAAACACTTCATCATGCCAAATTGTGTAAAGCCTACGATTATACAGTTTGCAGATCGACCTAGTCCTCCTCTACAGAAAGGATTTTAGTGGGAGCCATTTTTCTTATGCCAGAGATAAAAGAGGTTTCAGAATATTCTCATAATCTCCATCTTCACTATAGTAAAAAATCTGCAACTGCAAGTGGACATAGTTCTCACATTGAGAGTAAACCACTAGATGTCGTGGTCATTAATCCATAACACATCCTGAATCCATAACTTAATATCCTACACTGAAAGACAGCCTCTCCACCCGCATACTCAAGCCTCACTAAGTACTCACCTTTAATGAAACTTAATCCTGGTAAATTTTGCTTTCAAGGCATCCCTTTTCCAACTCCGAGTTATATTCATGGCCTGGTACTAACAAAGACTTTTAACTTATATTAAAATTAAAACCAACCCCATCAAACTGTTCCTAACCACCAAATTAAGTGTCCCCCTTCTTGAAACACAATAAATTTCAACAATTAACTATGTGGAGCCCTTTTCTTGAAATCACAACCACTTGATGTAATTTCTTCTTTAAATCATTAGGCACCCAACTTTATATATTACTTAAATTCACACTCCATGAAAAACCCCATCAAGTAACCTACAACCATACTCTTTAATATCCATAAATGACTTAGAAAATTTCCCTAATAATAAATCCCTTCTAATCAACCACCTTTTGTTGAGTTCTTATTGCAATACACCAAGAATTTATCACTCCATCTTCTACACAGGTAAAAAGTTATATATTGATGCTACTTTCAACTACTAAAACTACCACCAGTGATAATATACATATGGATAATAGTGCATGAAATAGAAGATTTTCTAAAGCTAAAGGAATTCCTGAAAAGAAAAATATGCGATTTTTTGAGTTTATTTACTTACTGTTAATAAATGAAGCAACCTGTAGAGTTGGAGTGTGCAACCCAAGCTCCATCTTCATTTATTAATGGATGGCTTAGCTTCTTCGGTGGGGTTTATAATGAATTGATGTCTGCATAAATTTTTCTTTGCAAAAATGCCCACCAAATTTAAAAATTTCCATTCTCTTTTACAACTTTTGTATTTTGGGAAAATAGTAGAATTTATTATAATTAAAAATAATGAAATGTATCTATTATAATATTCTGATATTACTGAAAAAAATGAACTGACATCGCTCATTAGTGAAATTTAATTCAAGAATTTGTAGTCGGGATATCGCAGAAAACAATATTTGTTCTTTTTCTATGTTAATAAATAGTACTTCCAAATGCAATAGTTACGGTATCAAATTTGTAACCCGTTTTAAATACTTCAACCTACTTTCCGAACGAGATGAGCCAGCAGCGTATTTCAAAGTTGTGTTTGTCTCATATATTGAACATGTCTTAAATGTAAGTCTAATTTAAATATATTTGTTACATTAGATTGGACTAAACTGGATAGTTCAAAGTAAACTAAATTAAAATTTTATTCATTATATTATCTGGTACTGCATATCGGATGTTTGCTTAGTGCTTTGAAATGGGTCGTTTGGATGAGAACGAAATACACGTAAAATTCTGGTGATGAAGATAGAATTGTCTAAAATTGAAGAGACCGACCAAAAATTTTAATAAAAATTGTACCTTAGTGCTCAAACATGTTCCCCTTACCTGGCACTCCACAAAATATCACCATTTGATGTAAATGCGTCGTCTCTTTGATTTAAAGCACATATAAAGGGAAGTTTTGAAATTGGAAGAAATGTGCACCCACATAACTAACTCATGCCCTTCTCCGGTGCACTCGGTACGTTGAATTAGACATTTTGATAAGATTAAAAAATAATAATAATTTTTTATTTTTGAAAAGTCGTTATACTTTCAAGATTGTTTCTGAGTTGTTGCTATAACTTAACATTTATTCGTCCATCACTCGCATTATCAAAATTATTAATTTTTATCCGTTACTATATTTTCAACATTGGTTCCATCTGTCGGCCACATCATCGAAATTGTTAAGTTTCATAATGAAGGAGACGAAGTCGACATTGAAGTTACAGTTAATACTTAGTGACGATTGAAAAACAACGCTGAAACATTAATATACGAAATAAATACCAAGTGTGTATGGGTAAGAATTTCAAATTTCCAAGTATGCTTTGCTTTCAATTAGCTGTGCTACTCACGAGACTATTTAAGTCCCCAATTCACCTCTTCTTTCCCTATGCCATATAAACCCATCTTTCCACACAACACAAACATCACAAATAAAGAAACCTAAATTTCTCCAAATATGTTTCGAACAACATTAATTTTTCTTCTTTTGTTGTCTCCAATATATGAAACAATGGCTAGGCATCATCCAATATTGCCTAGTGCACCCTCTACTGCATTGCCATTAGGGTCCAAGGCTAGTGATTTTGTAACCTTAAAGCCGTTGTTGAGTCACAAGCAGAGAGTTTTCCATAAGAAGGAAGTGAAGATTTGCAAACCGAAAGGGTCGGGGCACTCATCTGCTCCAAGCCGGGACGTGAATTATCACACTCTCGGATCGATGAGGTGCTTTTCAGGCAAGGATTGAAGGATTAAAGTAACAAGGCCAGCCAACTTCTGAAGAACTTGCTAATTTTGAGAGTGAGTTTTACGAGACTACATGGTTTTTGGCTCGGAAACTATAATTCAATTGTTCTTGCTACGAGTGATTTTTGTTGTAATATCGTCGATTGATATACTTAGTTAAAAATTAAATTTAAATATATAAATATGTCTCTTTAAACACATTAAACATTTGATCACCACTCATTTGTAAATATTGTGTACAAAGTATGTGATCCGCACTTCCTATTTGTTGAAAAACTAAAAAATTTTAAAAATTTATTCTGCCTTCAAAGTATGGTGGAGAAATTGAAGAACATTAACTACATTTCAACACGTAATGGAGACAATATTATAATTCATTTGATGAGTAATAACTGCTGAACACAAATGCCATAAATCAAGTATGTACTCTTTAGTTCATCTTTTCAGTGCGATAAAATACTGCCTAAATGCAAAACAACTCTTCATATTGTTTTTTCAAAAAAAAAAACACCCTTTCAAATCAACTACCACGAGACTAAAAACAACGTACTACTGAGGATACAAAAGGGTGTAGATTGACACTAATATAGCATCGATGTATGTCATGCTAATGACACAACGCGTGCAATCGACACTAGCATATCCAATTTGAAATATTCATAAACGTAAATGAAGACTTAGACTAGAAACCACGTGTTATGTCAAGGACACAACTCAAGCTTCAAGAAAAACTTGAAGAAAAAATTCACTCAAATTTTCACCCTTCAAATTTTTGGTGACGTTAAAATTTGATTAAGGACATCTAAGGAAATAGGAAAATGAAATTGCCATAATGTATTGAAATGCATCACAACTTCATTAGATAATGAACCAAAGGACCCACTGCTATCTGGACTAGTGTCATGTAAATGATTTTCATCAAGAATCGAGTATAATATATCCCACTTATTTAAGAATGCAACAAACAGATGCGAGTATAACATATCCAACCCATTTAACAATTCAAATATCGAAGAAGCCACAGGAGGATAGGAGTTTTAAATAAAACAAGCAATATTGGGATATTGAGTTGTGCGAAGCTAAGAGACATAAGTTCAAATATTTATTATTACCATAAACATACATTATGACCTGAAAGAAATTGGCAGTCCGCGAGAATTTAGAAGCTTCACAATTAATAACAGTAAAAGCAATATGCGAAGGTTTTCTCATCTCAAAATTTATTTCGCAAAAAACTTATTAGCTCAAAACGTTCATACGTTTCGCTCTTAGTGTGCAAAATGTCATCACGTTTCAAATTTTTTTGCATTTTTACCCATATTTCAATGTTTTATGGTGGAAAACGTCATTTTTATCATCTTTTATCCAATTTCTCGATTAAAATTTGTAAAATGACAAATATACTCTCATATTTAAACAAAACAAAAGAAAAAAATTGCAATCATACTCCCATTTTTTAAAAAAGAAATACAAATAAATCTCAAATAAATTAAATTAAAGAATCAAAAAAGAAAAGAAAAGAAAAGCTTTCTTCTTCTTTTTCACCCTCTCCCTCTCCCTCTCCCTCTCCAATCCACACCCTTACCAAGAACTAAAAATAGTACTTTTAGGTCCTTCAAATAAGAAAAGAAAAGTCGTCTTCTTCTTCCCCCTCTCTCCTCTCACCCGCTCCAATCCCCACCCCTACCCCTCACCCGATAGCATCGCCACATCCACCACCTTCAAATCCCCAGGTAATTAAATCACTCTTTCTTTGTTCTTGCTTTGTAAATCAAAAGTTGATATTGCTTTGTTGTGTGAGTCCAAGTGCAAATGAATTGATTGTAAATAAAGGAAATTCTTTTATATTTGTTCAAAGGAAGGAACTTGAATGACAAGCCAGGATCTATAGGGCTTATTAGTACAAAACGTCCATACGTTTAGTCTTTAGTGTGCAAAATGTCTCTACATTTGACCTTTAGTGTGCAAAACATCCATACGTTTCAAACTTTTGCATTTTTTTGCCCCTATGCCTGCTGATCTTCTTTTTCCTGCTAATATTCTTTTTCTTCGATGATTTCTTATTTTTATATTTTTGGTACTCGATTAGATGTGGATTTAAAAAGTTGTTTCTTGGTATTGGTGTTTGAGTACAGTAATCGATTATCTAGAAAGGTGCAAGTGAATGAATGGCTAAAAATGGAGGTTCTCAAGAGATTTAATGTCTGATCATAAGGACTGTGAGTCTTGCCTACAGAAAAGTCATCCCCATTCAAGAATGCTTGTGCAGTCAAGAACAATGCCACTGACAATAATGAGAAGAAAGCCCTATTTTGTTTAATCCTAATCGATCTAGGTACTCTTGCATCATTTAGTAAGAAATATGAGAGATTGGTTTTTAGTCTTTCCACATTATCTAGTATTTTTCAATCTATTTTCTGGTTTCGTTTCATGGTGACGGTGAGGAGTAGGAGGAGGCGAAAGAAGAAGAAGATTTTTCTTTTCTTTTCTCCTCTTTATTTATTTTTTAATTTAATTTTTTGAAATTTATTTGTACTTCTTTTAAAAAATGAGAGTGATTGCAATTTTTTTTTTCTTTCGTTTATTTGAATAAGATGGTATATTTGTCATTTTATAATTTTTAATTGAGAAATTTAATGGGTGAGAAAAGAGAGTGAAGACGAAGATGGCTTTTCTTTATCTTCTTTTATGATTTTTTAATTTAATTTTTTTTTTAAAATTTATTTGTACTTTTAAAAGAATGAGAGTGATTGCAATTTGTTTTTATTATTCTTTTGTTTTATTTAAATAGAACGCTATATTTGTCATTTTACAATTTTTAATTGAGAAATTGAATAAAAATGATTAATTTCACAAACGGTCACTGAAGTTACGCAAAAATAACAAAACGATCACTAAAGTTTAAAACTTCCAGAAATGGTCACTGAAGTTTCACGCGGTTTCAAAAATGGTCACTGAACTTAGTTTTAGGACTATTATGTCTTAATTCAAACCTAAAGCACCAAAACACGTGGACAATGAAGCTGAAGGACCTCAAGTGCAAGTCAACTTAAAATCTCCTCAATCCCAAACCCAGACTACCACTTTTCGCGCCCCATTCCACCACATTCCGGCCACCAACACCATCGAACTAACACATCATCTTGAAGCCCTCGCTTCCCTTTACGCAACCTAACCAAGAACTGCCCCTACCTCAGACGGTTGTGGCCAGAATTTCATACCAAAGTGGGCCTATCGCACAGCCTGCAGTTTTGTGCTGTGCGAGAGGCCCACTTTTGGACAAAATTCTACCACTTTTCGGCCTCCAAAACCACCGGATCAACACACCATCTTGAAACCCTCGCTGTCCTCTATGCAACCCACCCAAGAATCGCTCCAAAATCTGCTGAAAAGTGATAGGAATTTCGTCCCAAAGTAGCGGGCTCGCACAGGACAGCAATGCCAGCCGCCACTTTGGGACCTACTTCCACCATTTTCCGGCTACCAAAACCACCGAACCAACACATCGCCTTGAATCCTTCGATGTCCTCTACACAATGCACCCAATAATCGCTCCTAAATCTGTCGGAAAGTTGTCGGAATTTCGTCCCAAAGTGGCGGCTGGTAGTTTTTGTTGTGCGAGCAGTCCACTTTGGGACGAAATTCCGATGGTTTTGGTCCGGTGGTTTTGGTGGATGGAAAGTGAAATTTGGTCCGAAAGTGGCGGCATGCATTGTTGTACTGTGCGAGCCCGCCACTTTGGGACGAAATTCCAGCTACTTTCCGACAGATTTAGGAGCGATTCTTGGGTGAGTTGCGTAAACGACATCAAGGGCTTCAAGGTGGTGTATTGGTTCGGTGGTTTTGGTTGTCGAAAAGTAGTATAATTATGTCCAAAAGTGGGCCCTTGCACAGTCGGGCCCACTTTGGGACTAAATTTCGACCACCACCATCGAAGGTAGGGGCGGTTCTTGAGTGGGTTGTATAGAGGGAAACGAGGACTTCAAGATGGTATGTTGGTTCGGTGGTCAGAATATGGTGGAATGGGGCACAAAAAGTGGTAGTTTGAGTGGGAAGATTTTAAGTTAAATTTTGCAATTGAAGTCCTCCAACTTCTTTGTCCACATGTTTTGGTACTTTAGGTTTGAATTAAGATATAATAGTCCTAAAACTATGTTTAGTGACCATTTTTGAAACCGTATGAAATTTCAGTGACCATCTTTGCAAATTTTAAACTTTAGTGACCATTTCGTTATTTTCGCATAACTTCAGTGACCGTTTGTGAAATTAACCTAATAAAAATTGATGAAAATAACATTTTTCACAATGAATAATTGAAATAGCGGTGAAAATGTAAAAGATTAAAATCTGAGGACGATTTGCACATTAAAAGCGAAACGTAGAGACCTTTTTGTGCTAATAAGCCTTCCCAGAAAATCACACCAAAAAAAGTCATGGGCTAAAAAAGTGACCTAAAAAATAGCTTTCAATCTTACCAAAACATGTCACATTGCAAGCCCTTCCCTGATGAATGTTTGAATAGGATAACAGTTCATAAGCACATAATAAGCACTTGAACACCATATCGTCCAGCATGCGAAGAAGTAACACGCAAATTCCAGGATCTCGGAAGCATGATAAATTCAAGAAACAAAAGCAAAAAGAGAATGATCACCCATTTCCAGTTACGACAAATGTATAATGGAGAGATTACTGGAACGTAATATACTAGAACAACTGGAAATCTAACTATATAAATCATCTTCATCAGCTCCACCAGCAGAAGCTGCGAACGGGTCAGATGCAGCAGCCCCAGTTCCTGACTCTGCAAACCGGAATTCAGTTCCAAATCCCCGAGATTGCTGCAAGGTCTGAGCAAAAGCCTGGTATTTGCGTATATCAGCATCGCTCACACTCCTACGGGCATACTTCATGGACTCCTCAAAATGAGCAGGCTTGATCTCCGCCACTTCATCATCAATGTCCTCGTCCATTGAATCAGGATTATCCTTTCTCCTCCTCTCCCTTTCTATATCCTGAAATAAGGAGAATTTGTTGTCAGTGGTCAACGACCTCAACCACCCACAATTTTATTTCAAACTAGCACATTCAAATGATGAATCAACAGTGTCAGAAATAACGTAGACAAGATTACAAATCATGGGTAAGCTTTGACTTGATCTGTAATTATATAACTTGCCTAATCAAGAAAACCAAAGGAGTACAGGATCCAGTTCGTGTTCAGATATTGATCTTTAATAAAAGAAAAAATAGTTCCATACGGACTTGACAGTAGGTATCACGATGGTTAAGGAAATGTTAAGACATACACATACTCAGATCTCTAGATAACATCTGAAGTTCCACCAAGCAGAAACTAGAAATACTAGTCTACGGTAGCTGTTATTCTGTTAAAGTCAATAGAAACCGCAAAATATTAATGGCCTGTTTAGGAGCTTAATCAAAGTCTTTTTTTGTTACCTACTATAAGGGCCAAGTTGCCATAAAAGAAAATGTGGTAGTCTGTCCCAAGTTAGGAGTCATCTTCTAGAAACAAAAATATGAATATTTACGAAAACAGAGAACATGTACATATAATTGATGCTAATGAAAGATTTTTCATGAAATGAAACGGAAACTAAGGCTACATCTGCAGAAGATACATACTGCAAGAAAATGACACAGGATAGCCTAGAACCTTGGATTTTAATCAAGTTGAAATATCCAGAGAAGCTAGGGGCATAGAAGAATAACAAAACCCATGTACATCTGAGTGCGCACACTGAGAAAAGAAAACATAAATAGTACATGTAATATCATCATATTACCAGCAATTTTTATGATAAATCATCATTATTAGCAGATACGGATAATCTCAAATAAACAGGAAATTAAAAGAAAAGGCAAGCAAAGAAGAGGGCAAAAGCTTACTTTCTCAATGTTCTCTCTTATTGCATATTTACAAGCCCGTTGGCATATCTCTGTAATATCTGCCCCACTAAATCCTTGAGTATATTTAGCAAGAGCTCTCAAATCGACGTCTTTGGAAAGTGGTGATTTTCTGAGACAGGCCTTGAAAATCTGATGACGTGAGTCTTCATCTGGGAGAGGAATATAAATTAACTGATCAAGACGACCCGGACGCAGAAGTGCAGGGTCAATTATGTCAGGTCTGTTAGTAGCCCCAATAATGAAAACAGTCTTTTTTGCATTCATGCCATCCATTTCAGTCAGCAGTTGGTTGAGAACCCGGTCAGCAGCACCACCGGCATCTCCAACACTGCTTCCCCTCTGCAATAATACCAAAATGGGTTGAACATAAGTTTTCATTAACATTGGTACTAGTAGCAAATAAAATTGCAGTCTCTACAGTGCCTCCTTTATTTTATTTCATCTCGACCACACTATTAGGTACACGGTCCTAAATTGAATTATAATTTTTCTTCCACTTATAAGCATCAAAGTTATATAATAATGAGCATGTTTAGGTGGGCTTACAGAAAAGATGAGCTTTTTTAAGTAGAAAAGATAAGGTTTTTGGTTAAGATGGAATAGAAATCATTTTTGAACAAGCTCTGCTAACAAGTATATTAATCACATTTATGTTTGGGAATCTATTTAGTATAATGCCAAATCAATGACAAATTACCAAAATACCCTTATGTATGGGATTCTAGTTGCTTTAAAGGTAAAATGATTTTTTCCTTGGTCGAAGGAAAAAAATAAGCCCTTGCTCAGAAATTAGTAGGACTCCATGTGTTATTCTTTATTAGCTTATTTTCCATCATTTGCAAAAAGGGGAGTTCTTTTTTTAAACATAAATGTTTGGCAATTAAAGGTGCATGCTTGACCAACTTATAAACCCACTATGCAACAATTCACACTAAATGAACATAACATGCGGGAAGACCAACCTGAGTAGCGATAGAGTCGAGCTCATCAAAGAAGAGAACACATGGTGCAGATTGTCTAGCCTTGTCAAAAATTTCACGAACATTAGCTTCACTCTCTCCAAACCACATGGTAAGCAATTCAGGTCCTTTAACACTAATGAAATTGGCTTGACATTCATTTGCAATTGCCTTCGCCAGTAGGGTTTTACCACATCCAGGAGGACCATAAAAAAGAACACCTTTTGAAGGTGACATACCAAATTTCTCAAATTTCTCTGGATGTTCCACAGGATATTGCACGGTCTACAAGAAAACAAAAGGTTAGCAACGTGGCTTCAGAAAAAAAAAAAATGTTAACAGTGCTCAACTCCTAAAAATTAACAGCAAAAATATGGTACAGCTTAAATCTAACTTGATAGTTTCAATTACCTCTTGAAGCTCCCTCTTGACATTTTCAAGCCCTCCAATATCTTCCCAAGAAACATTCGGCACTTCAACAACCTGCTCATCAAGCAAGAAAAATAGAGTATAAATCACAAAATTAAGATTCATATCCCATAACAGCGAGTAGATAACATAATGTTACAGCTGAAAGTTACTCACAGTTTCCCGCAAAGCAGAAGGATTGCTTATTCCAAGAGCAGTCTGGAAGTGCTCATTTGTAACAGCCATAGAGTTCAGTATCTCAGCATCAATTGAATCATCTTCTAAATCAATGACATCCATTTTCTCTCTAATGCACTGGAGTGCAGATTCAGTACAGAGAGCTGCAAGGTCAGCACCAACGTAGCCATGGGTGTCTTTTGCAACTCTTTCTAAATCAACCTGCAGCGCCATAATAATATTATTCATAAATTTTGCATTGTGTTCCCAAGAAAACAAATTTTAATTTGAAGAGTAAAATGTCAGCCTTACATCATCAGAAAGCTTCATGTTCTTAGTGTGAATACGAAGAACTTCAAGGCGTCCAACTTCATCAGGAACACCAATGTCTATTTCCCTGTCAAACCTACCAAACCTTCTAAGAGCCGGATCAATGCTGTTCGGACGATTAGTCGCCCCCATGACAATGACATGGGCACGAGATTTCAGTCCATCCATGAGAGTCAAGAGTTGAGAAACAATCCTCCTTTCAACTTCACCATGTGTCTTCTCTCGCTTAGGAGCTATTGAATCAATTTCATCAATAAAAATAATTGATGGTGCATTCTTCTCAGCCTCCTCAAATGCCTTCCTAAGATTGCTTTCACTCTCCCCAGCCAATTTGGACATAATTTCGGGCCCATTAATCAAGAAGAAGAAAGCACCTGTTTCATTAGCAACAGCTCTAGCAATCAAGGTCTTTCCAGAACCTGGAGGCCCGTAAAGCAAAATTCCTTTGGGTGGTTTCACACCAATGGATTTGAAAAGTTGAGGATGCCTCAGGGGCAACTCCACCAATTCACGAATCTGAGCCATTTGTTTCCTGACGCCACCCACATCATCATAGCCAACCTCATCTAGCCTATCCTCATCCTCCCTCCTCACAGGCTCCCCCTCACAGAAGATCTCGGTATCAGGGGCAACAACACAGTACTCCCCAGGATCAGTTTCAATGACTTTAAATTCAATGCTCCTCATTCCACCTCTCACGAGAAAATGGTCCCCTTTTCTCAATGGGCGATATGCCTCCAGAAAGTAAGCTGCAGATGGAATATTGTCCGTTAAGCAAGACAGCATAAACTCATGAAGTGAACAACGGGATGAAAGAACATTGAGTCATCAAACAGATACAAATTTTCAACTCGTCATAGAATGATCCATGCATTGAATGGCAGTAATCAAGCACTAGATAATATCGAATCAACCAACGCTCACCTATTAGAGCCAATCATCACACGTGAAACCAAAAAAACTTAATCATGTTCAACAACTTACGCTTCAGGTATGCGTCAAACAGATCCCCAGTGAGACCTTCTATTGTGTCATCCAGGGGCAGGACATGTACACGCGTTCCGTATTTGACATCTGGGCACTGGTGCACAGACACTACATCTCCAAGTCGAACCCTCAAGTTTGTCCTGACAACCTTGTTCATTCTGATCTTTGGCTCCTCACAGGTCTCATCAGCCAGGGCAATGCACACTGTATCCTTCCTTTTCTTCCCCTGGAAAACATTGTAGCAGAATATCTAGAATGTGAGTTCACCAAAATATAAGCGTGCTGTCTTTATAGGTAAAGCTGAACGTATCGCATAACTGTAAATATTAGTCAATATAATATGCCCCAGAAACCATAAATACATATTCTGACGTAAAACCATGTCTTCTACACAAGCACAAAATGTTTTCTCAGTAACCTTAATGCATAGGTTGTATCTCACAGAAATGACATGGGGTTTAATAAAAACTAAATTCAGTGACAAATGGCCAAGTATCCAGCTGGCAATAATCCCAAAGCAAGGTCAAGTATTGTCATTCTCTACATAATAAAGCATATGAGGGCCCCAACTCCGTGCAAACAAAGAGACTTAATATTAGAAATTCAGATTCTCTCAAACACAATTTACAATTTAAAAACCCTTTCTATCAAGCCATATTTCAATCCGCATTATCTTACAACTGAAGCACCACAGTAAGTTAATTCAAGCCTACCAAATTTTAAGTTGACTTAAGCAAAAATCTTAATGGGTACGTATATCTCCATGCTGATCTATCATAAGCTAACTAATAAACCAGCAACAATTCATAACAAATAGCTTCGAATAATTTTCAGAAACCCTAAAATATCTCGCCCTAAAAAAATTAAAAATCCAGCAATAAAATAAAACCTTAATCAAAATAGTGTCTCCGCGGAAAAGCTGGAGCTTCTCCATGGTAGCGGGGTGGAGCGAGACGACGGAGTTGTCATCGTTAACGGCCTCGTCAACAACCAGCCGATTCGCAGCCTTCTTTCTCTCCAAAATAGCCGTCGAGAAATCCTTCTTCCCCCCTTTCCTGTTTAAGACCAAAAAAACGTCAATTCCGAAGATGATTTCAACATCATAAATTATCGGCTATTCATTGTAGACGATTTAACCGAGTCATCGGTGAGATCAAGAATGAATACTTACGAGTCGGAAGACTCTGCTTCGTGACTCATCTTGTGGATAATTGCAGAGGTGAAATTGGATTGTGGCGAAGATTTTCCCTTTGCTGGGAGAAGAAGAAATGGACAGTTTATAAGGCGACGAGAAGTTTACCTCGATGGAAATTACTACCCATCTAAGTACGTGTTTGGCTCGACTTCAAACTTTTTACTTTTTAGGTATATCTAATCTAAAATAATAGAAAAGTTTCCTGTTGGGCCAGCTAGTTGGGGAAGGCCATTGAAGCACAATTTTTAGGCCCATCAGTTGAGGCCCAAGTCTAGCTGAAGGCCATGCCATTCAATGATTTGAACTCGTCTTCATTTCCCATCATCTACTTATTGAGCGGTCCACCTCCGTCTGAAGCCACCGCCACCGCCACCGCCGCTGCCGGCTGTCCCATTCCTTTACAATTGCCGCAGAAGAACAACCTCACGCCATCGTCAGGTAGGAAATTCATTATACTTTTAGCAGGTTTTCCGCCCAAGCTTAAATTTTTTGAGTACTTAGAGATTTATGTAGAATGATTGACTAATAATTTTTTTATGAATTTTATGCGGTAAACTGAGACGCATATGCAAAACTCTCTGGTTTCAATTTCAATTTACCTTAGTTCTCTAACCAATCCCTAAATTCTTCATGGAAGGTGGCAACTATGAACAACGATGAATCGGGAGAAGAAAAAATGCTCAATTACTTGATTGATTTCAAGAGTATATATACACATCAGATTACAAGACTTTACAAATGTATGCCTACACCTAAGGAAGAAGTTATACTAACAACTTACAGCTAGGAAGATCATAACCAAATAATTTCAAAAGTTAAATTCAAATTACAGATAATACAAATACAATTGATATGCGCCCTCAAGATGGACCACAAGAGGAGAGGCCAACCTTAACTTTGAATGACTGAAATTGAGGTCGAGATAACGGTTTTGTTAGAGCATCTGCAAGCTGATGAGCAGAAGAAACAAGAGCCACGCGAAGAACCCCTGATTGAACTTGTTCTCGAATAAAATGATAATCAATAGCCACATGTTTCATTCGAGAGTGAAAGATAGGGTTAGAGCACAGCTGAGTTGCACCAACATTATCACAATATACAACAGGAGAATGAGGCAAAGTGAAACCAAGTTCTGTGAGAAGAGAACAAACCCAACTAAGTTTTGCAGCAGTAGCAGCGATGGAGCGGTACTCAGCCTCGATGGAAGAATGAGCAATCGAGGTTTGTTTCTTAGAGCTCCAAGAAATAAGATTTCGACCAAGATAAACAAGATAAGCACCAATTGAGGAGTAATCATCTTTATTTCCACCCCAGTCCGCATTTGAATATACATGAAGAGAGAAGGGAGACTTACGATGAAGAAGAAGGCCTTCATTCAAAGTGCCACATAAATATCGTAATAAACGCTTAACAAGAACCCAATGCTCAGTAGATGGTTGATGTATAAATTGTGATAACTTGTTGACTGCAAAAGATATATCCGGAAGAGTGAGTGACAGGTATTGAAGGCTCCCAATAACTGCACAATACTCAGTTGGATCAGAAAGTGGTGAACCCAAACCTAGAGTAGGAGAAGAGCTAGATGGTAATGGTGTGATGATCGATTTTGCAGCTGCCATTTGAGTTCTGTGCAATAAATCAAGAATATATCGACGTTGCAAGAGTATTATTCCTTGGCGATGTGGAACAACTTCAACCCCAAGGAAGGAAGAGAGAGAACCAAGATCCTTTAAAGAAAACTGTTGAGCTAGAGAATCAACAAACAGAGAGACAAGATCATTATTGTTTCCAGTAAGAATAATATCATCTACGTACACTAGTAGATACATAATATGATGACAAGTGTTGAAAACAAAGAGGGAAGTATCAGAGTGAGAGTTTTTGAACCCGAATGCAACTAGAAATTGACGTAGTTCATGGTACCAATCCCGGGACGCCTGTTTGAGGCGATAGATGGCTTTGCGAGATTTACATACATTAGTGGGATGATCGGAGTCAATAAAGCCAGGGGTTGTGCTATATAAACATCTTCTAAAAGCCAGCCTTGAAGAAAGGCATTATTGATATCCAATTGACGAAGTGACCAATCGTTACTTACCAGACGGAATGTTTCATGATAATCAACTCCTGGTCGGTGGTGAAATCCTTTCGTCACTAATCGAGCTTTAAACCTGTTAATGGAACCATTAGCGTGTCTTCTAATGCGAAAAATCCATTTACAACCAAACAAATTAGAAACATCAACAGGGGGAACTAACTCCCATGTCCCATTATGAATAAGAGCATCATACTCTTCAGACATTGCTTGACGCCAGTTATGATTTTTGAGGGCCTAAGTCACAAAAGTGGGTTCAAGGTCTGATGAAGAGTGTAAGGAAGTGTGAAGGTTAAGTTTTTGTATTGGCTTGCGAATGTTATTTTGAGCTCTAATGGTCATTGAATGTTGAGTTGGGTGACGAGAAATGTGTTTTGTTTTTGTTGGTGGTGGTGGATTGTGGTGGATTGTGGTTAGTTTTGGTTGAAGATGTAGATTGTGGTGCTGTCTGATCAGGTATAGGAGATAATGGTGGCTTGTCCGATGTTACTGGTTGTTAAGGGTTTTCAAATGGAGGCTGCCTTTGAGTGCACACTTCGGTTGGAATTGTAGAAGCCGACCGTGATGTGTTAGGTACCGATATAGTGAGAGGATGAGGGACCCAAGTGTTTATAGTGGTGGAAGTAGGACGAGACAAATGATTGTCCAAAAAGTTATAAGGGAATATTGACTCTACAAAACGAACACAATGAGAAATAAATATTTTTGAGGTGGATGGTTCAAGACACAAGTAAGCACTTTGAGATAATAAATACCCAAGGAAAACACATGGTTTGGAACGTGGATCAAGTTTATATGACGAATATGGTCGTAGCCAAGGATAGCACAAACACCCAAAAACCTTCAATCTTGAGTAGTTAGGTGCGTTGTTGAAAATTAATTCATAAGGAGAGGAAAGATTAAGAGTAGAGGTAGGCATCATATTAATTAAATACACAGCAATTAAAAAGGCATGTGACAAGAACTTCAATAGAAGGGATGCTTGAGAAAGCAATGTGAGGCCAATTTCGACAATGTGACGGTGTCGTCTTTCTGAATATCCATTATGTTCAGGTGTGTGAGGTGGGGTTGTTAGATGAGAGATGCCATTGAGAGCAAGGTAATCTTTAAGGCCCATATATTCCCCCCCATTGTCGGAATAGAGAGTTTGAATTTTACATTTGAAGTAATTTTCTACATTGGCTTTGAAACGAATAAAAATATCTTTAACTGCAGATTTTATTTTTAGAGTATAAAACCATATGTATTTGGTGAAGTGATCAACAAAAATGACGTAATATTTGAATTCATCATGAGATAAAATAGGAGATGTCTATACATTAGAAAATATTATTTCAAAAGGTTGCTTGGAAATAAGAGATGAAGTTGAAAAAGACAATTTATGACTTTTATTATATAGACATGCATTACACGACCAATCTTTGGACATAGGAGATGATAAACCTAAATGAAAGCTGGAAATAATGTATTTTAAAATAGGAGGAGTTGGATGGCCTAGACGTTGATGCCAACATGAAGATGTGGTTTTGACAATTGAGAAGGCAAGAATTGGGGAGGACACTGGTTTGGTGGTCGGTCATTCACACACTCCTTCCTTAGTGTTGCCCTTCAAGATAATTGCCCCCGTGCGAAAATCCTTCACATGAAAAGAAGAGGGTAAGAATTCAACAGATGCATTATTAGTGGTGCAAAACTGGGAAAGAGATATTAAGTTTTTTTTTTCATATTTAGCACACAAAGGACATCATTCAATGTAAATTCAGTAGTGGGGGTTAAAAGAGAGGTGGAACCAGTGTGAGTGATGGAAAGACCCGTGCCATCGCCAATCATAACATCATCAGAGCCAGAATAAGGCGTGTGAAGTGATAAGTTGCTCAAGTTGGCTGTGACATGATGAGAAGCTCCACTGTTAAATAACCAAGATGAGTTGTTGGAGGCAACATTAGTAGCATAGTTAGCTCGGGGCTGCTATGGCTGCTGGAGTTAAAGTATTGGTTGGTGGTGCAAATTCTGTGTTAGGACTTTGAATTGGAACCAACTGAAATGATGAACATTTCTTTCCAGTATGTCCCTGAATGCCACAAATCTGACAGTAACCTTGAT
Organism: Fraxinus anomala; assembly: GCA_903798345.1. Classification (NCBI taxonomy): domain Eukaryota; kingdom Viridiplantae; phylum Streptophyta; class Magnoliopsida; order Lamiales; family Oleaceae; genus Fraxinus; species Fraxinus anomala. The sequence goes on from CAIGRN010157579.1 coordinate 29,004, forward strand.
AGGGACGTGGTGAAGGCCGATTACCACGAGATGGAGCACCATTGTTGGGGGTTCGTACATTGGTATTAGGCGACGAGCTCCAGTCTGTGTTGCCATTATTGGATGAAGAAAATGGGCTCCAATTGTTGTTGGAATTTTGGGGATTCGAGTTGTAGTTTGTCTTGTTCATTGGATTGGCAGTGACCGGAAAATTCACTTCAAATTTGGTTTTTGCTTGAAGGGTTGATTCAAAAGTTAAAAGTTTCTCATGAAGTTCTTCAAATGTAATGGGGTTGTCACGAGCTTGAACAGCAAGAACAAGTTCTTTATAGTCATCTCCTAGTCCATCCAAAATCTTCTTTGTAAGATCATCATCCATTAGTGCTCCAAGTATAGCTAGTTCATCTGCACGGACTTTAACTGATTGGAGAAAATCAGTAATGTTCAGAGTACCTTTAGTGGAATTTTTTATAAGATTTTTAACTTGTTTGATGCTTCCTTGGGATGGTTTTGCATATATGTTGGCAAGAATAACCCATGCCTCTTGAGAAGTTTTGGCTGTAGTAGCAAAAGGAATGATCGTAGGAGAGAGAGATTGAATGAGAGCATTGAGAATCAGTTGATCTTGGCGAACCCACATGTTGTGAGCTGGATTCGGTGATGTAGTATCATTTGTGGTCTGAGTCTTCAGTGGACAAGGATTGGAGCCATCAATGTAACCAAGGAGATCATACCCAAAGAGTGTTTTGAACTGTAGTTTCCATGAAACATTGTTAGAGGTGAGTTTAAGAGGGGCTTGTGCAGAAATGTTGATGGTGATGAGATGAAACTGATTGGTGTTGAGTGTTGTGGAATGAACTGGAGCAATTGGAGGAAAAGTATTGGTTGAACTATCTGTCTCGTTTGTAGAGGTCATAGTGACTGTTGGAGAAAAAAAAAAAAAGAGAGAGGATTAATGGGAGAGACGGTGTTGCTCTGATACCATATGAACAATGATGAATTGGGAGAAGAAAAAATGCTCACTTCATTGATTTCAAGAGTATATATACACATCAGATTACCAGACTTTACAAATGTATGCCTATACCTATTGAAGAAGTTATACTAACAACTTACAACTAAGAAGATCATAACCAAATAATTTCAAAAGTTAAATTCAAAGTACAGATAATACAAATACAGTTGATAGCAACTACCCCAAAATAAACCCATCCAAATTCTTAGCCCAAAAGAAATCCCCCAAATTAAATGTCGATTTTCTGCTCCCAAAAACCTACTTCTCGGCTTCTCCTCTCTCTCTCTCTCTCTCGCTCGCTCGGACCACACCTCAGTCCCCTCTTTGGCACCTCCAAACGGAGTTTAGCTGCTTAGGTAAATGTAAATGTTTTTTTGTTTTTTGCAATGTCAATGTGTATCTTACAATGTTCCTTACAAAATAAAAATTACAGAGTGTATTTTAGGTTTTATTGTTGAATTTTTATTTATTTTAGAATGTTCTTAAATTTTGAATGTTGTTGAAATTAATAAAAACTAGTTATTAGATTAAGGTTTTGAATGTACAAATTAGATTACGCTTAGAGTTGTGCAGAAAACAGAAGCTCAAGATGGGAATTTATAGGTGTTTTTCAGGTACATTTATGCCGATTCAATCCTGAATTTCAGCATTTATGTTCAATGATTTGGAATATCTTAGCACTAATCAAAGGATAAAAAGTTGCAGTCTTTCCCAATTGTCTTCTTTGGTTAGATATTGATCAATAATGATTTAGTATGCATTGTTGGACTTTCTTATCCCATGGAACTTGGACTGCTCTTATAATAAAGCATCTCTTGTTGGAAAAATATTCTCCCACATTTGAAGGCTTTTAATGTGTACAAATTAGATTAGGTTTAGTATTTTGAATGTACAAATTAGATTAGGGTTTTTATAATTAGCTGCCAATATATATATATGTAGATTCTATTATAGGAATTTTATGCTCTAGAATTGCCGAGCACTAGATAATGTCATATTATGACCTTTTTAGTTATATATGAATTTTATTCGTACAATGACTTTTTTAATATTTTAGCCTCACAATGTGATTTCTTGCTTCCTCCCCTGTCACGGGAGTTCACAGAATCGTTCATATGTAGCAATTCACTATTGGACATTAATTCGAATATTTAATTGTTATGTGCTATGTATTTGAAGTAGCATATAGTTTTGGATTTTGAACTCTATAATATTCTTCTCTTTCTATGTTTGATGTTTCTATCTTAAACTGTGAGAGGTAGATATTTAGTAATTTAGTTATGAAAATAAGTGTGACTTGACAATACGGGTACAGTTCAAAACATCTTAGCAAGATTCAGCAAGACCATGAAATTCTTTTTCCACAATCAGTAAATAAAGAAGAAATATAGATGTTGCCTCCTCATCTTTGAATATGTCTTTCAAACTCAACAAGCTTGCGTTTTTTGCCTATGGAGCCCCTGAAACTTTGAGATCCCTCTTCTTGCATACTTCAAGTACTATGCCTTTTTCTTTTTACCTGTGTAATCTCTCTCTTTCTTTCTGTTTTCTTTTAAACGCTTGTTTACAAGCATTGAAAGCAGAATCTATTGGTTATGTACCTATATTTCATTTGCATACTGCACATGTTAAGTTTGTCTGCTCCTTGTGACATTTTCATGCATTTTCTGTTACTAGTTTTGAGCTTAAAATGTAGCAAAAAAAATTTTCTACATGTTTTCTATACCAATGGAGGAATTACCTAACCGGGAGACCAAAAGCCAGATTTCAGGTCTGTTTCGTATGATTTGGATGATGACTAGTTACTTTCTTCAGTTTGGTAAAAAATATATTCATGCTTTGCTAGTTTGCTGAAATATCCACGTGGATAACATAGTGAGCAAGCAGCTACCAAAAATGGGCTAGGATTTCTAAAGCGAAAGGAAAAGGAATGAGAAAGAACATAAATAAGTATATACATATTGTCTACACGGTTTTTTAATTCGATGGCATTTAATCTCTTCGTATAAAATTTCTTCTTTCAAAGGAGTTATTCAATAGATTAACATGATAGAGTCAATTTTGGTATCATCTTTTAGCTTGGGATGATTTTTTCTGCTATGCATAGATATATAGACATGGTTTTGCAAGTCAATAACAAATTAATTGCTATCTTTTTAACAGACTAAATTTTCACGGATGACACTGTTGAAGAGATATGTGCTGAGATTGTTCATATCGTTGAAGTATATAACTGCAAACGTGGTAGACAGGAATAATGGACGTATAGTTGCAACAGCTTCGACAGTTGAACACTCTCTAAAAAATTCACTTGAATGTGGTCGGTCTTGCAATGCGAAAGCAGCAGCAGTTGTGGGAGAAGTGTTGGCAATGAGACTTAAAGTGGAGGGTCTTGAGCAGGGCCAGGGGCGAGGCATCCATGCTGACGTGAACAAAGAGATTGAGAAGAAAGGTCTAAAGAACAGCACAAAGGTATGGTCTATAGTAAACGCCCTTAAGAACAATGGAGTCAAACTTATTCTCGATGAAAATGACAACGAGACTTCTTGCTTGAGCTACAGAGTGCACGGAGCAGATGATTTTAGAAATCGTAGAGGTTAACCTATTTTGTCATTACAAATATCGTGGTTTGCTTGAGATGTCTGTGTAATGTCTTTTTACTTCGAGTAGAAACTCTCTTGATTATAAACATTTTCAACAGTGTGCATTAGAAGAACTATCCGACCTTATCGGTGTTATTTGTATAAATTTGTCTTGAACGTTAGAAGTTTGGCCCACAAAATAGACAAGGCCCCGAAAACTACAAACCCGACCCGTTGACAATAGTTCTTTAACAAATGTGTGAAATTCAAAGGCAAACCAACAATTCGCCAACCCGACCTGACTAATCCGTCAAGAAAATAGATTGATTTTGATGTGATTGATTTGATGTTTGCAGAATCATCATAACCCTCTGGTCAATTGATCAGACGGTCAACATTCTCGTGCAATGAATGACGATGTCAAATGTGCAAAACAGCCTTTGAACACAAGAAGTAAAAAATAGTAGAATAAAAATGATTGAAAGCACATTATTGAGTTGTTTCTCCGTGCAATTAAAATAGGATTCCATGAGAGAAATGTTAATTTTTCGGAGAATGTGTGGTAAAAAAAGGTAAAAAAATTTCGATTTACGTATAATATTATTTTATAGAAAAATATGTATTTGATAAGAGAGAGAAATGAATTTTAGGGTGTGTTTGAGCCACATTAATTTGAAAGAATGTATTTTGAAATAGTAGATTGATGGAGAATGTGTGGTTGAAAAAAGAGGAAAGGTTATTGATGTAATTGAAAAATATTATTTTATTGAAAAATATGTAGTTAAAAATGAGTAGAAGAATGAAAATAAAAATTTTAATGTGGCTCAAAAAGTGGTTTAATTTAATAGGGGTCAAACGGGGGCTATAAACTATTTATTAAATTTAATCAATATTTTATATCAATCTTAATTACAAATTCATAATTATTACTTATTTATCATCCAAACATTTAGTCTCATTTACTATTCATCTTAATATATTTTATTTATAAATTTGTCAAACACATTAAAAAGAATAGAAATAGGATATCTTTAACATTTGTTTAATATGGTCTACAACGAGATAATACCAAAACTTAAAATGTAACCGTTAGAATTCTTATTATGAAACTCCGTTTTCAATTAAAAATATTTTTAGAGGAAGCTGATCTAATGTAATTTTATTTAAATGCACTTTCGGAAATAAAATTAAGGTAATTTCTTCTAAAATCTCTTTTAGAAAAAGTAAAAGCAATAGAAAACGAATTATATAATTTTGTGAGATGAGAGTTCTATCTCGAAACAGATTTACTGCAGTTAAAAAATAAAAATATTATAACTTTCTTTCTGCTTCGTGCATGTTTGTCACTTATATTTGCTTATAAATATAGATTTTAAGGAGTGCATGATTTAAAATAAGTAAAAATTACAATTTACAAATCCTAAACAGAGTTTGACCAATATGTAAACAATTATAAACTTTGAAAACATGCATATTTGCTCATTTTACTGTCTCATAATTAGGGATGAAAGTTGTTCGATTCGATGTAGTTAATAGAGAGAATCAAATTGGATTAAGAATTAATGGTATCTCGTAAATGGAACCATCGGATTCAACTTTATTTATAAAATTGAACCTGAACCAAACCATTCGATTCCATACCGTAATCAAAATTTTCAATGTTTTCCTAAAGTTTGAACAACACAAGATTAATCTAACAAATGATAGGTCTTGTCTTACAAAATAACAAATATGGTCCAAATTTAAAAACAAAACAGCTGTCTAATAATATTCATTCACCAAAGCATACAAAGTTTGTAACAGCAAATCATTAATTTAATAAATTATAGTTGGGAACTCATAGTGAGCATATTTTTTAGAAAAAATTAAAATATTTTGACAGATTCAATATAAAAAAATTAAAAAATTCAATTCTTGACTCGATTGTTTAGATTCTTCCGTTCTAGGTTTATAATCAAGAACCGAACAGATTTCATTTGATTCTCGTATCCAATATCCATTACCCATTTTATTTTTAAAACAATGAAATAATCATGTTCGATTCGAGGGTTACTCACCCTATTTATAGTCTTCGGAGGTAGTTATGAGGGTGCGCAAATTAAGCGATTTTAAAATATTTATTAATTTTAAAATTAAAATTTTTATTATTATATTAAGTTAAATGGCACAATCTTTATGAAAAAGGAGTTAAAAGATAGATAAATGAAGATTTTTATTTAATATAGTTCTATTTCTTATTCCAAATTACATATCATACCAAGATATTGTATTAAAGCGAGGGAAATGATTGGGATGATTTAAGCTAATTCACAACTAATTTTAATGTGTTTTGCTTAACTATTTTCATTTATGAATTATTTCTTCATTAATTATAGGCATTTGACTTGATATGATATGTAATTACATAAGATACTAAAATTAAGAATAATGTAATTGACCAATTATAATTTTCTTGAATATAATTTTTTCAAATAGTATCATGTTTTAAATAATGTGAGGGAAAAGAGAAAAGATGAAAAAGTATATAATTCATAGGATAAAAACATTTTGATGAAAATGCCACTCTAGAGGATGCACAATTACTTGAAGATTCTTTCATAATTAATTATTTCTTTTATATAGTAGATCAAGTAATTTGATCACTTGAACCAAGGTTCAATCAATTCAATTCATATAAAAGAAAATTTGGATTTTTTATTTTCTTGTGATAAATTAAACGTATTGGATGATACTAATTTGAAATCATGTTGTGGTCATTTTGACATTGTTCTAAGACATGTAAATTTTTACGATCTTGATGACAAAGATTTGTTCAAGAGTTAAAAATTTTGCAAAATCTTTTACTAAAATAAACTGAGACAGCTTTTGGTATTGACTTATTTGAAAAGAATTGATAGCTTTTCGAATATATTTATTGTTTATAGAGTATTACCAACAATTAGGGTGTGTTTGATGGATATTATTGAGAAAAGAATTTATTTTAAATAGTGATATGATGAGAAATATATGATTAAAAAGTAAAGAAAAGTTATTGATGCGATGATTAATATTATTTTATTTAAAAATGTGTGGTTGAAAATGAGTTTTGAAATAATATATTTTGAGAGAATAAGTACCAAACAGAGGCTTAATGTTACTGTTACATCTATCGAAAAAAGTTTTTCAAAATTGAAGTTATTAAAATCTTATTTTACAAGCCATATTTGATATCCATTGAACAATATTTGTTAGAACATATTGATTTCGAAAGTTTAATTAGTGAGTTAGTTTCTAGAAATACGAAAAGAAATATTTTTACATGATTTGTTGCATTTCAAAATTTTGATATTTCTGATTTCAAGATTTGGTCATAATTTGAGCTTTACCTTACTCTTCTTATTCACGATATTTTAAAAAATAAATAGCATTTAAATATTATAATTTTACAATCATATAATATTATTGAAATAATTTTTTTAATTTTATGAAATGGGCACCATTTTAAAATGTTACACATTATATCCAAAATTTCAAGGCCGCCCCGATAGTCTTCTGGATATTTCTTCCAACAGAAAGATGGTCCTACGAAGACTAGTTGTTGCAATTAACAATTAACAAGATTCAGTGGCTGCGACACAAAATAGAACACGTTTCAACTGCCCAGCCACGGTGGGGCTGGGACATTGACAGTGGTTCATTCATGCACATGCGGCGGAGATAATTAACGTACTACATGCAACTTGTGACATCATACTGGTCCATCGAATCCCTGTCGTAACATTTTTGACTTTTTTGAGAGGTGAGCCAATTTTTGTCTTCTTCGCTTTGTGAAACTGTTGGAAAATTCGAAAAAAATAAATAAATAAATTGTTCAGATATTGGTCCCCAAAACGAAAGAGTTGCACTATTCATCTAAAATTTAGATGGTATTTACTGTCAATTATCCATTGCATAAATTTTTCACTATTGCATTGATTGATGATCATATAAAATAAACTCCAGATAAATTGCATTATTACGTTAGTTATTTATTTTAAATAAATAAAAAACTAATTTATTCGCATTATAAACTATATTTTTACTCATTGTCATAATAGATTACGTTCGTTAGTTATTTTTATTAATTAATCATGCCGTGAAGGGCCTTGATTTCAAAATAAGTTATTATAAATTACGTACAAAATGTTTGATGATAGGAAACTATGTCACAAATTTGTTGGCGAGTGCAAATTCTTTTAGGACATACATAACGTAGAAGTCTTAGAATTGAAGAAAAGAAAGGGTTCATTATACAAAAATGTATAAATCAAAGATTGTGTCTTTACCATCCAAATAAGATCAAATCTTGTCCATCCAAAATTTTAGTGTCGAATGGACTTCAGTTATCGGAGTTTTTTTATGCTAGGCATGTCAACTTAACCAGATCTTCTAATCATTTTTCATATTGTTCAATGTTTTATATTAACCCTTCTGAACTAAGGATGGTTCGAAGTCTTACCAAAGATTGACGATGTTTCACTTAAGTCTGTTAAAAAATATAGGATTATTTTATTTTATTATTTATTAAAGGTATAATAGTCTCTTTAATTTCCTTTATTTAGCCTATATATAGTTTCTTTATATTTAGGTTAAATTATCTTTTTGTATTCAATTTCATTATACAGTATCAATGAAATTCTAATCTTTTTTTTTTTAGATTGTTTAACATGGTATCAGAGTNAGAATAGTCTTTTTAGTTTCCTTTATTTAGCCTATATATAGTTTTTTTGTATTTAGGTTAAATTATACTTTGTATTCAATTTCATTATACAGTATCAATGAAATTCTAATCTTTTTTTTTTTAGATTGTTTAACATGGTATCAGAGTTAAGTTTCATGGGACAAGACTTGATGTTAAACACAGCTTTTCTGCGATCTGGTATTTCGTTTTGATTCAGTTTCTGCAATCTGATATTTCGTTTTCCTTCCTTCTGCGATCTGATTTTCCTTTTGTTTTCTAAATATGGCTACTGAAAGAGACGATTCGCTTCAGTCTATGAGTGTGAGGTTGGATGGAAAGAATTATTCGTATTGGAGTTATGTGATGAGAAATTTTCTCAAAGGTA
>CAIGRN010157585.1:0-22509 GCA_903798345.1 Fraxinus anomala
AAAGGTTGATTTTGTTCAAGAATTAGCTAGGTAATGACGTTGTTTCCTTTGTTTCAGCTCAGGACATGGCATTGCAGAGTGATCAATCAAGGGAAATTTCTCCTCAGAGGAAAATCAGTAGGGGAAAGATCGAGATCAAGAGGATCGAAAATACCACAAATCGTCAGGTCACCTTCTGTAAGCGCCGCAACGGCTTGCTTAAGAAGGCCTATGAATTATCTGTACTCTGTGATGCTGAGGTTGCTTTGATTGTCTTCTCTACCCGAGGTCGTCTTTATGAATATGCCAACAACAGGTGAATTGAATCAAATAGACACTTCAATCTATCAAAATCATAATTTGAAAGGGCCTAATTCGATCTTTTTTGAGGATCTGAGGTGTTCACATACTTTGTTCATCTTCTAAAAAATTCTTTTTTGTTCTTGTTTTTCAGCAAGATAATAATCTAGGGCACTTTTTTTTTTAAGTCTTAATTTCTTTTACCCTAAAAGTGGTACAAATTTTTAGTTTCATATGTTTGTGTTTGATTTAGTTTCTTGTATAGAATTTTTGGGAAGATTTAACCACAAGGATACGATCATTTCTTGCACAGGGAAGATTGAGTTCTCCGAACAAAGATTCACTTGCCTTTCCAATTTTTCCAGTTTTTTCTTCACCGTGCTTTATCGAGTTTCAGTTTTCTTGATCCCATTTAGTCCATCTCTTAGTAAATGCATAAATCTCTTGCAAAAAAGAGCAAATTATATGTATGTTGCACAACTCTGCGACCAGTTCCAGTCTTACTCCATTGTTGATTTGTTGTTAAATTTCCTCTCTCTTCCTTTTGTCTCCTACCAAGAAAGCTGTCAAGCTCTCATTCATACATAGCAAGAAGATTTTGCACACAGTAGTGAATGGGCTCTGAAAAAGGATGCTTAATTAGTCCCAAATCCAAATTAATTTTTCTCTTAGATCGAGTCAAATCTATCTTCCCCAACCAATCAAACTGAAATTAGGGTTTCAGAAAGTACTCTTTGGTCTTTCCCTTACCACACGTGTGGTACTAAATAATGTAAAAATTAACCTAATTAGGGTTTACTTTCTTCAAATCACATAGGCCAAAAAATTTCGAAATCAAACCACTAGATCTGTTCCCTAATTAGGTTTTCTAGTTTGTGTAGATCCCCAGCTTGCTGAGCGTTAGATCTGTCACCAACCAATCGAAAGCTAGTTAAAGTTAGCACGGGTTGTACATTTGACCCACACTTGTACATTTCTCAAACTCCTAAGGAATTAGGATTCGGGGTTTCTTTATTTCTTTATTTTTTTTTTCTTTTATTTGGGGGAAGATTGAAAACATGGGTTTTCTTGTTCAGTTAGAATTGAACGTAGATATATACAGAATGGTCTCAGAACAAGAATCTTTAGTCATATTACACTTGATTTTCTTGTTCTTGACTTCTGACAAAAGGACGTGATGGGTCATTGATACCCATAAATTTTCTTGATTTCTCACTCAAATTTTATCTGAAATGGTGAAAAATAGAACCCATATTTCTTTAAGCTATTTAGAGGCTTTCACAAAGCTTCTGCAATTGTTGAAACTAAAAGAGCAATGGAACAGAAGTGAAAGAGAACGGCCAACCAATGAGATGTACCGAATTCTTATAGGTGGTGGGGGGGGGGGTGGGGGAGAGGTCAGACTGCAGAAAAAAATGCACGGAAACTGGCAACCAATGGAGAGTTTCTGGACGTCTGATCTCTGATTCTGATGCATAGGAAGGGCTGCTTCAAATGGACGGTTCTGATGTTCTCAGAATTTCATATGGACAAGACTCGATTCTTAGATTGGCGAGTAACCTTGGGTTAAAAGGTATTATCCATAGTGTAAATGAAGTTAACACCAAAAAAACCCCTAAACAAATGAGCCAATCATATTTCAGGATTTAGTCCTGCTTCGCAAGGACAGCCAATAAGTGGCTCGACAAAATTAAGGTAGCAGTTGACTGACGAATCAAGGTATCTCCTCAGTGTTGGGTTAATTTCATCTTCATTCATGAAATGGGACAATTTGAGTAGACAGAATGAATTGATTTGACTTAGACAACACTCGCCTTCTGTTCATGGTTTTGCATACCCAGCTTTATGAAAAATTAGTTTATTTATTTCTTTACAATAATCAAAGAAAAGTGTTTAATAAATCACTAATTGTATATACTTATTGAGTAGTACCAATATTCGATGCATTCTTAACATTCACGACAAGTTTAGATCAACTTCCAACATTTTATCCTTGTACCAAACCTAATTGGCAACAGTTCATTTGATAAAGAATTGATCAAATTCCAATCTTGAATTCGATTACATAGTTAAAATTCTGAATATATTTGCCTGTTACTCTCTACAACTCGAAATTACCTATGATTTATAGAGTAGTATCTATAGGTAAGTGTAAACATATTGTTGCTGTCCAATGGTACAGTGTCAAAGAAACAATTGAAAGGTACAAGAAAGCCTGCTCAGATTCCTCAAACAATGGTTCAATATCTGAAGCTAATGCTCAGGTACAGTTTCAGACTTAATTTTTCCCCTTTCTTCAAAACTTTAAATGTGTGGGTTTCAACAAATTTTGAGGGGATCAAAGGTTCAATTTTACAAGTACCATATGATAGTTTTTAGGGTTTATATCAGGGAAATGGAAATACATAATTCAATACAATCTGAAAATCTAAACTTTATTCGAGAACCATTGCAGTTCTATCAGCAAGAAGCATCAAAACTGCGACAACAAATTAGTAATATGCAGAATCAGAACAGGTGAATTTTATTCTACAGGTTCATCATATCTTATTTGGTGCAATAATTACACTGTTTCAACCTTTGTCTGGCTCTGTTGATTTAGGAACATGCTTGGTGAATCTCTAGGGGCACTTTCCCTCAGAGAACTCAAGAACCTCGAGACTAAGGTTGAAAGAGGCATTAGCAGAATCAGATCAAAAAAGGTGCCAATTAATAATTTATGTTCTTGAGTTCTTGTCAATAAATTATGTATATGGATGAAATTACTTCGATAACTTCAAGAGTTCTGCGACTAAATTGTCTCCTCTCTTTATGAATCTCAGAATGAACTGCTATTTGCTGAAATTGAGTACATGCAAAAGAGGGTAAGAAATCATTAATTCGTGCCATCTATGTTATAGTTACCTGGATTTAGCCTTTCATTAAAGCTATGTTGCAGTCCCCAAATCTATAATCTATTAAATATCATGTCAAGTGAGAATAATTTTTTGGACGATTTTAACCTTACTATAGTTCAATTATTTCAATAATACAATAAAATCCTTGTCGTTTATTAATTCGTGTTATTAATTCTCAATTAATTAACATTCACATTCATCTAGACTTAATGAATCTTACATGAATCTACAAAATTTAATAGGTGTTTAAATTCGTGTATTAACCATTAATTCTTATGTACCAAATGTAGTATGAAAATGTAGCTCATTTGTATTCATCACAAAAAAATTGAAACATAAAATTGAGTTTTGAGAGTATAATTTTATTTTCTTAAATTCATATCCTAAATTTTATTTTATTTTTAGTTCGTTTGAGACTCATCAAATTCTCCCAACAAATTGGTATCAAGTATTACTTTTACCGCACTTATAAAGTATTTCAGAATAACGTGTAATGCACGTTCAATTTTGGCTAGTATTTACAAAAAGGTTATTTTTCGCAGTTTAATTAAGGTTAGTTTCTTTCATGAAATGTGAAAATAAGTACCAAGTATTTCTCAAGGAACATTCGATACATAGCATTTGATAGAACTCGACAAGACCATCAATCAAATTCAGGTATATGTACTTCTAACAATGGCCAGACACCTATACCAAGCAGTTCGTGAAGTCATATGCCAGGGCTTAAGATAATTCTGTGGAGTGATTGAGGATCCATAGGTTAGAATATGAGCTCTCTTTAGTACCAAGATGTGCGTTTTGCACAAGTATTCATTTCTATGAACAAAAGGGAAACTTCCTGTAGATATCTGTTTGTTTTTGTTGCAAATAACCCTTCTTGTATAAGTTTATTCTATGTTGTAGAATGTTTAAAAATCTGCTTCAAGTATTCATTTCTATGAACAAAAGGCAAAGAGTCAAGCTTGCATTAATATTTTCCTGTATAGCTATAGTTAGCCAAGGGAGGAGTGCTTATGTTGAATGTTTTATCGTTTTATTTCAAATACCAACTTCCTGATTATTTTATTTCCATGGAAAAATGATTTGACAGCAGGAGATCGACTTACATCATAACAATCAGTACCTTCGAGCAAAGGTCTCTCTCTCTCGATCTTGTGTGCGTTCGTGGGTGCAGATAATATATGAATAAATGGAAATGTGCACAGTAGTGTATGTTCAATTTTATTTTGTCTGTAATTTTGCAGATAGCTGAAACTGAGAGAGCCCAGCAGCACATAAGTCTGATGCCTGGGAGTTCTGATTACGACCTTGTTCAACCTCCGCCATTCGATGCTCGAAACTACCTTCAAGTCAATGGGCTGCAACCAAATGATGATTACCCTCGGCAAGATCAGCCACCTCTTCAATTAGTGTAAGAATCTCGTCCATCACTACATTCTTGTTATAACTATGAGAATTCCAAATTATGTCCAGCTTGGTAATCATTCTTTCAAAACTTTTTTTTTTCTCGTACTCATTTCAACCACGTATTCTCACAATAAAATATTCTTCACTTAAACACAAAACATTTTCCTACCTTTTAACCACATGTTCTCCAAAAAAATTACTAGTTTAAAACTCATTCTTTACAAAAAAAAAATAAAAATAAATGTCAAACAGGGGCTATATTTGTAAAGCATTCGAGTTGTTTACTTTCAAATGCAGTAGAGTTTGGGCCTAACCATACAATGCACATGTCTCCTTGAGAGGATTATATCATGTCGCCCCACTATTTAAAGGAATTGAAGTAGCTCTCCAGAGAACCATTATAATTCCATGCGTTGCCTTTGCTTATTTTCGATTTTATTATGTTTTTATTGCTTTCATGAGAATTAGACTATATAGAATTGACCTTACGTCCATAGTAAGGAGGAGCTATGTTCTCGGTCAAAAAAAGCAGTTTGTTTGACAAAAAAAAGGGGTTTGACCGGGTCCGTTAGACTATAATCTATAACATTTTCTTATCCATTGTGGTCATGAGATCAAGTCTGTTAGATTATAATCCATAACATTTACTCATTTTTTGCAAAAATGTTTCTTTGACACTATACAATGATGCAGTTAACTCTTTTATTTTGTCGACAGCTGATATAATAAAGGGCTTCTACAAGTAAGATAGTCAAGTTTGGCACTAAAAGAAGACTGATCAGCAAAGATCGACTTGAGGAAGTAGATCATCTTGCTTCATAAATGATCATAGACTCGTTAATATGTCTTATTTTCTATGTTTGTTCTATGCAATGTTGTGTGAAAACCTAGTAGACATCTATCTAAGTTTGTAATCCAAATGTTGCTATATCTATGGAATGGATTAACCAGGGTCACTTGGCCTAAGAAAAAGGCTTGTGTTCATTCAATGCATTCTATAGTTCTTGTTGAAAATAAATCAAGAATTTACTTTCAAAATCATTAATAAATAACTCAAAATATTCAAATGCTGTTCTTTCTTCTTTCTCAGTTAATTTGAGTTCAAGAACAAACCAATAATACAAACGAACCGCCAAACCGAGGTTGGTTCGGGTTCTGCGGCGGTATCGTTTTGGGGCTCAATGCACCTAAACCGACTTGGACGGTTTCCTTGTTGGGTTGGGTTCATAATCGACCCAACCCTAACTAACAGAGAAGCCACGATGAGGTTTCTGACCAGCTGCTGTCCTGTTTCTTTGCGTCTTCCTGGTCCTCCAGATCCATAGTTATAAACCTTTGAGCTTTGAGAATGTCCCAATCTCTTGCACTTGCAAATGGTGGAATATGGTTACTAAAACCTAAAATCTCAATAGTTTTGAAATGAACTATAATTAAACTCTTACCTGTGAATTTTTCCCAAAAAATTATAACACCCAGCCTAATTCTCCAAATTCAAGACCTACCTTTCATCTCTCTCGCTCATGGCTCTCACAATCACTACCAGCAAGAAGGTAAACGTGAAACGTTCAATTTACGTTGAGCGCCGTCATGTTCTACTCCCTTTACTTCAACGTATTCGCCACCGCCGCAGCTATAGGGTAAGTAATTTACTTTTTTATCTTCGTTTTACTACTAGTTTTGCTTCAATTTTATATATCATTCTTTTGGGCACGTGTGGAATTTTGGTTATTGATTTTTGTTTTCAGCTATATTTCTGTCATTGTGAAAAATTGAATGTGGTGCCTAGCTGATTATTGTGAAAAAACTGAATGAAAAAAAAAAAAAAAACAGCTATATTTCTATCATTTTGTGGACTTGGTAAAGTTATGTGGACTTGAAGTTTGGTGCATCTATTCTGTTGTGATATGGTAAATGGAACCAATAGTCAACTAGTTTGAACTTTGAAGCAGCCTTAGCCTTCTGTCAAAACCAATAGTCTACTACTCTATTAAAAACAAGTATTTACATCCATATGCATTATCGTTAAAGTAAAGGACACCAATAGGCTACTAGTTTATTGAAACCATTCTTAATATCATTAATGTTTTAATCCAGATATCATATGAAGAGATTCTTTCAAAGAAAATTGATGGTAGAAACTATGTCATTTTTAGTTTTATCGTAATATTGTTTTATATTTTTACCATCATTAAATACATGGCCAAAATCTGAAAGTCTGGCCTTGATTAAATTTTGCCCGCACATGACAGTATTCTCGGCTCCGCCCCTGAAGTCGAAAGCAGAATTTGATTTTGCTTCAACTTCGGGGCCTCTCAGATTTTATGAAGGCTCACGAACTAGCCGTTTAATGAAAAATGGTTTCTTTTCATAAACAATTGCGTTCATTCGTTGATTGGCATTGGATAGAAAATTGAGAGAATTAACATTTACCATCCAAACACTCGGAAGTTTTTATAAGTGTTCGTTGTTCTTAATTAACATTTGAGGTTTATTAATCTTCGAAGCTATTTTGCTTGTATATCTTGTAAACAATCTCAGGGATGAGAGGGAACAAAAATCACTTAGGACAATGTTTAAATGTATACAATGTGTTCAAGCTTTTAATTTTTGGATTTGTTCTATCCTTTTGTTGTATTTCGATCTTCATTTTCTACATTTCTTGTTTTTGATGATGTTCTCAAACTCTGCCTCTTGTAAATTTTCCAATAACTAGAATCTTAGGATGAGAAATTGATGACTAGAATTAAGTGTTTGTTTGGGAGAACTAAAAGCTTATTTTGATAAAAATGAGTGATGGGTCGCACGAAATGAGTGTTGAAAAAATGGATAGGAATTGTGGATTCTATGTAACGTATCGTTAAAATTAATTGTTGACTTTGACTTTTACTTTTTTACCAAATTTTTAAACTTTCCCAGTTTAGATAATTTCTTATGTGAATGCAAAAATGTCGTTTATTAATACCTGTAGTCGTTGAGTCTCGTCGAGAATTCCTGCTGCACCTGGCCCATATTTACATATTTTAGGATCTGTGAGCCTTTGCAGTTACAAAAGGTGAAATTGGCTTGTCGAAACCTAAGAATTCCCCGCATGGTTAAAGAAAAAAAATTATCGAGTATTTTATAGTTCATCGAACCAATTAAAACAAACTTAAATTATCAAGTGATAATAAAAACTAAAATAGAAGAGAGATGAAAATATACCTAGAAACTCTGCAATATTTCAACAGTTGGAGAATTTGCCAGTAGATAATTAGGACCAGTTTCATTTAATCTTGTTTTCAAAAATGTATTTTTCAAAAATAATAATAAGGGGTTGTTTCTTTGTATTTCAGTTTTGTGTTTTGAGTTTTGAATTCATTACAGGTTTTGTGTTTTGAGTGTCCATTTTGAGATTGTTGAAAATGTGTTCTTTTTAACATTTTGAAAAATTATTTTGAAAAAAACCAAAATGCGTTTTGAAAATTTTGACTTGATTATAACTGAAAACACCCAAAATGATAAATTTTTCGTTTTGTGTTTTCTTTGTAAATTTTTGATT
Organism: Fraxinus anomala; assembly: GCA_903798345.1. Classification (NCBI taxonomy): domain Eukaryota; kingdom Viridiplantae; phylum Streptophyta; class Magnoliopsida; order Lamiales; family Oleaceae; genus Fraxinus; species Fraxinus anomala. The sequence continues at coordinate 8,122 of CAIGRN010157585.1, forward strand.
TGTTTTAGAAAACGCATTTTTGAAAATAATAAAGAGAACACGTTTTCATTATTTTAAAAAATCGAAAACAGAAAACGACTTGAAAATGGTGAAGAGAACGTGTCCTAAATCAAACAAGTTATTGGTGTTTTTTAAAATTGAAAATTTAAAACAGTTTGAAAACAGCAAATGAAACGCACTTTAATCTTTGCCGTTGTGATAAGTAAATTATTATTGTCATTATGAAATAGTGAATTTCCATAATAAATAAAAAGGGAACTTCTTGACTCTTAACCAAATTTTGGGATTTCATAATTATTGATACTGCAAAGTGAAATGGAAATCATAATCCATTCGAAAACCTCCCGAACCCATTTCAAGAACAAACTATAAGCTATAATCTTGAAATGAATTGAGAAATTGAAAGCTTTAATGCTAAAATATATAAAAGACCAAATAGACTTTAATCTATGTTTAGCATCATCAAGTTGCTACAAATCTATTATATACCAATTAATCAACTTAATTGATTTAGACATTTAAATGTACCATTAATTCCTAGAAACTAAGTGTTAGAGCTTCGCATGCAGTCAGTGTATAGAAATAGTTTTTTCAATTCATTGATCTAGTAAAGAAAGGGTTTCATCAAAAAGCCGATTTGCATGAAATTAGCTTGCAATACAATTATATTGAAAGTAATTAGATAGATATTTTTCTCAATATTTTAGCTACAAATATAAATAAGAAATATTAATTTCCTATACCACACACATAACACTACAAACAAAATGTTTGCGGTGTTCATATATGGTATGTCATTAAAATAGGCATTTTGCGGCGTTCCATCGTAAATAACCAATTAATTAAAGTATTTATGGTATACATTTTGACACATCTTAAAAGTTGATTATTTACGACTTGATTCTCAAGCATATCGTATAGATTGATAGAAAACTATATGATTTCTTCTTCTTCTTTTTTTTTTTTAAAAAAAATAGACGATTACTAAATGCATTAAATGTGTGCATAAATTACCAATTACTTTAAATATTTACGGCGTAAAAAATACAAGATAAAAAGTGTGATTTTTTATTCTTTCACGTGCCTACTTTTTTATCCTAGATTTTCTTTTATTTTTCTTTTCCTTCTTTTTTTACACCTTCTCCCAACATCGATTTGACTGTGTGTGTATGGAAGCCATAATAAATTCTTTTACGGCATTCTTAATGTAAGCCTAAAAAATAACCTCTCTTTATGACGTGCAAAAGCAAGCCATAATAAAGTTAGTTAACGATGCTCCTTTAGTTTTGTTATGATATTCAATGTATGTCGTAAAAAGAGGTGCATATTCACGATATTTTACGACATCCAATATATTCCATAAAAAGCAAACTATATTTTAGTGATAGTCGAGGCTAACGGTAGTTATTTAGTTTTGAAATTGGACTTTCTGACATGGAAAATCATTTTCCCCCCTTTTAACTAAAATTTTTCCCCTACTATTTCATATTAAAAATTAAATTGATTAATATAGCCCCTATTTGGGTTCCATTAAAATTACTTTTAGGGAAAAATTTATTTTGAAATAATGATTTTTTGAAAAATGTGTGATTAAAAAAGAATAAAAAATTTCAATTTACGTATAATATTTATTGAAAAATGTGTGGTTGGAAAAAAAAAAAAAGAACGAAAAATATATTAAAATTAAAATGGAGCCCAAACATGGGCATAATTTATTTTAAAATTTTGAATATTTTTTATATTAAGCCCATGTTTGGTCACATTTAAAATTCGATTTTTATTAGATTTTAATAAAAGTTAATTAAACTCATGTTTGGCGTGAATTAAAAATCGTTCTTTTTTTTTTTTTTTTGTAAATTTGATAAAAGTTGATGAAATGTGTGCTTGAAAATTTATTGGTCTTATAAAATGTGTAACTAAAATTAATTGTTAACTTTAATTTATATTTTAATTCACACCAAACAATGACTAAATGTATAGCTGAAAAGTTGATAAAAATCTGGGTCTCATAAAATATGATATTAAAATTCATTATTGACTTTCACTGAAATTTTAATAAAATATTTAAGCTACACCATAGCAAAGAGTAGAATAAGTTAGCTGTGGATTATTAATAAATCTCGCATACATGAAAATATGGATTTAAAAATACATTATCATTATTCAAGTTTTAACTAATTTTATTCAAATATTATGTGTCAAATATATTTTTATTATGTAAAAAATATATTTTAATTTTTATTAAAATTATATTATCAAATAAGGTAGGATTAGTAATTAACTCGGATTTGCAGGTTGATTATCTGATTTCAAAATCTTTAAAAACCAGGATCTCTCTCACACTTTTTTATTATGTTGAAATTCGAAAGGGAATGAATGTGCTGAGATAAGATTGGGAAAGGCAGCTTCTGCGAGCACAAAACCACGAAATTCTTGTTTCGTCTTCTTCATAGATCTGCTTTGGGCTTCCACTTCTTCGTCTTCACAGGTTTATCGATCGATTACATCCAATTGGCCTCGGCAAGATTCCTAAACTTTCATCACCCACGCGCGGCGGTGCTCACCACCTGTATAAGATATCTAAAGCGGAGTATGCACCAGTTTTCTGCAACGACACGCCTATAAATTCGGAGTTTGATATGTGAATCTTAATTTTTCGTAAAGCCTTTGAGAAATTGGTTTTCCTTGCTTTATCTACCACTGGTTCTTGTAGTGATTGCTGCGATGGTGGCTGACGGCGGTCGAAAAAAATTTAGTGCTTAAAAGGCGTTTGTGGATCATTTGGTGGTGGTTGATGCAGATTTGAGGTGCAATTGGTAATGCTGGTGGACAAGGTAGTAGTGATTGAGTACGTTGTGGTAGTTTGGAAGCAGAGGTGGTGATATGAGTTGTGACCAACTATGGGTAATTGTAACCAATAAAACAAATAAATTATTATCGGAAAATAATATTTGACCTAAAAAATGTGTAATTTATAATTAAATTTGGAATTGTGATCTACGATTTATATTTTCGCGATTGATAAATAAGTAGTGATCAATTAATTTAATAATTTGTAATCGAAAAATAAGTTGTAATCAAGTAATTTGATAATTTATGATCATAAAATTAGTTAGTGATCCATAAAATTTGTGATTTGTGATTGAAAAATGAGTTGTGACCAATTAATTTAATAAATTGTGATCGAGAAATAATTTGTGATCAATTTGTAATTGTTAAATAATTTATGACCTATAAAATTTATTATTTGTAATCGAAAAATAAATTGTTGTTAATAACAAGTCACAACTAGACATATATGTTGTTACAACTTCCAGGTTACTAGTTTTAGATCACATGTCACATTATGCATTGATAATATGTCACAACTGGACATATATCTGATTACAGCTCCTTAGTCACTTATCACATGTCACATTTTATATTAATAACAAGTCACAACTATACATATATCATGTTATAGCTCCCAGGTCACTGGTCACGCGTCGCAGGTCATATTATGCATTGGTAACATATCACAATTAAACATATATTTGATTATAGCTCCTAGGTCACAAGTCATTGATCACATGTCATATGCCACGGGTCAAATTTGCATTGATAACACGTCACAACAAAACCTCTAATTATAGCTCCCATGTCATACGTCTCAAACTATAGAAAATCTTTCGAAGAATTTATATAGAAAAAAAATTTAGTACAGAAATCTTGTCTTTCGTAAGTACATAAAAAATTTGGAAATTGTATTAAGTATTCCATTTAAAAACTCAAAGCTCCTATGCTGCCGACTCTCCCTGACAGCACACTCACAATAGGGGAGAGCATTTCTTTTGGAATTTTTTATTCACATGAGTCATATGCAGATCTCAAGCCCATGTGAGTGTATGTCAATCAATGTAGCAAATTTTTTCTGACAAAATGGCTTAATTCTCAAGAACTTCCCGAAAATGAAAATTCAAAGAAAAGTAAAGGAAAGATTGCACTTTCCGACAACAATTATAGATCTAATTTTTTACCCCTTAAAATAAATAAAATAAAATATAAAGAATAACATGAAATTCTTTAAATTTCTCCCTCATTTGTCTCCTTCTCCACCCCCAGTTTTCTCCCATCCAATTGAATGGCCAATTCGTAATAATTGGTAAAACCCCAATTCTCGCTGTATAACTCCAACAAAAAGTACTCACACTATTCGAAAACAATAGAGTTTGCACACGTACTCACTTTCTGCGTCATTTCACGCACACGCAGTAGACATGCACTGAGCATGAGACAAAGATGGCTTTGTTGTTGAACAATCTGGTTACTTATTTGCACCATTTAGATATCTGACACTAGAATCCTTCGTTGCCAAATGGTGGCATTAGGGGTAGCAAACGGGACAAGTGGTTCGTCGGCTCGACTCATCAAAACTCGGCTCGTGGACTACTCGATCTCGTATTTGGACGAGCCTAACGCCCACAAACTTGGCTCGTGAGCTCGTGTGGTGGCGAGCCACGAGCCCGCGGTCACTGTATAAGTTCATTGACCGTTTGCAATGGTCATTGAACTTACGAAAGTGGCCGTTTTGGCCACTTTTTTTTTTACTCTATAAATACCCTAATTCATTTAAAAAAAAAAAAAAAAATTCACACAGCAACAACAATTCTTATTATCTTCCATATTCTACAATATACTACATTCTACCTTCAATTTCAATTATTTAATATCTATTATCAAACTATAAATTTACAATCTTATACTTTCTTTTCATATTCTTTATTTACTTACTTTACTATACAAATTACAATACATAATATTTTATACACCAATTTATTATGGCTTACGTTCGTACAATTATCAAATTTCTACATATCCATTCGTCATTTCATCTTCATTCAAGGAATCAAGTTCTTATATTATAAATTCATCACAAATGGATTCACAATCATTTGATTTGATTCGATTTAAGAGTTAGAGTGGGTTGGTTTGGGTTGAAATTCATCCAAATCGATTAATTTCGTTTTAGTTTTTGGTTGGAGTCGAAATCAATCCAAATCAAATAGAACCGAGACCCAGTTCCGTCACCATCCAGTCTTACAAAAGAAAGTCTATCTTTGAAAATCCCATTTTCACTAAAAATTCCTGTTGGGTCGCATTCTAATGAATCTTTTCAATAATCTGTACACCTAACATTAATTATTTTCAATCTATTTGTGAGCTTATAATAAAAAAATTTGGGTTAAATCCAATTAAACTTGTTGAACAACAATATAATAATTATTAATACATTCTTGAAATTATTAGCAGCTTTTGGACCAATTGGCTAATTTTATGAAAGNTCAATCTATTTGTGAGCTTATAATAAAAAAATTTGGGTTAAATCCAATTAAACTTGTTGAACAACAATATAATAATTATTAATACATTCTTGAAATTATTAGCAGCTTTTGGACCAATTGGCTAATTTTATGAAAGTGTTTCTTACCGTTAGAAGAACTTTTAAAGTAAGTTGGTCAAATATGGCTTTCTCTAAAAATACTTTCAGAATAGGAAGTACTTTTAAAAAGTAATTTTCAAATAAAAATTAAAGTAATTTTTTTCAAAAACTCTCTTCTACATAAAATAAAAACAAAAGTAAAAGGTAAGTCAAACGGCCCCCCTAGTGTTATAAACATTTAAAGGTTAAAAGGGTAAAATATCAAGAACAATTAACTGTACTTAGAGAAAACTCAGCAATTTTTATGTCCATTAAAAATTAATTAATGTCAATCTATTTGTGAGCTTATAATAAAAACTAAAAAAAAAAAAAAGTGTTAAATCCAATTAAACTTGTCGAACAACAATATAGTAATTAATACATTCTTGAAATTATTTGATGATACAACAAACTAAAGAAGCAAATGACAAATTCTGAATCTTTTTATTTAATAAGAATTACAATTCAATATGAATACAACTTTTCCCACGAACACTAGTACAACAAGAACAATCCCTGAAAATTATTATGTATATGATTAAATATTTCCAGTTTCAGAGTTGAGCTAAGCGACGAATATCGATGGGATATGCATCTGATGGCTTCTCAGCACTATACGATCTTCTACCGATGATGATATTTGCAGATTCACCGGGATGGAAAGCATCCCAAAATATGATGATATGTGTTAATAATTGAAACAAATATTTTAATAATAATAAATTTAATTTAAAAAATATGATTGATAGAAAAATCTTTCAAGTAACAAAATAATAATTATAGTAATGAAGTATTGATAATTTTTTTAAAATGTTTTCCCTAATTTAACTTACCAAAAAGAAAAAAAATTAGTTGTTAATTAAATACATGAATGAAAATATTAAAAATTAGATATTAGTTTCAAAAAAATTGGGTTGGTATTTAAATAAAAATTAATAATTAATAATGTTATGTTATTAACATCTTTCGAGTTAGTAATAATAAAAACATAAATATTTTATAAAATTTAATTTATTGATGGAAATTTCTTCAGTAAACAAAGTAATAATAGCACAAAACTTAAATACTAATTTACATTCTGTCAAAAATAAAATAATCATAAAAAGAATAACTTATTTCTCAGCAAAAAAGATAAAAATAGAATAAATATTTTGTCGGTGATCAGCAACAAATTTACCATCTTTGATGTCCGACAACATCATCGACGATATTATTGACAACAAATCACCGAGTAGTATCTTTGTCGATATTTTTTTATAACTCACTAATATGGTAATTTCGTCGATGTTGACTGAAGAAATTTTCAAAAGTGATAATATATATATTATTATTATTTTTTATCAAAAAGCACCATTGAGTAATTTTGTCTAAAGTCCTCCAAGGTGCTTGAGCCGCCTCTAGGGACTAGTGTAAAAACTTGCATATCACAGTGGGAATATGCACTCAGACAGAATAAAGCATATCACAGTGTACTTATATATCACAGTGTAAAAATTTGCATATCACAGTGTACTTGTAAAAAACTTGCATATCACATCACAGTGTACTTATCGCATGATTGTTTTTCAAAAGTTCGAGTAATTACCAAAGGCCGAAGGATTGTCAATTAAATCCTGGAAAATCCCATAGGCATTTATGTAGATAAACTTTGCATCCCTCGAAATGCTGTTGAAGTCATCAACAAGTGCTCTCAGCTTATTGTTGAATATTTGATTTGCGACGTTAATCCTTCGTACACATGTTGAGCCATCAGCACTGTTCTGTGCCAATGCATTTGGACTGCATCCAATTTGACCAATTCCAATTAAAACAAACTTCCTTGCTCCATAATTGTACAAAGTCTATCCAAACAAAAAAAAAAAAAAAAATTGAGTCAGATTCTATTGAAAACCTTAACCAAACCAGCAGGAAATAGACTTTTTCATGTGCTGCTGTGCAATGGTAAAAAAAGATGAAGTTCTGTACCCTTATTTGCTCGGAGTACTCTTGAATGAGAACATCGGCATATTGTTCGGGAGAAAATTGCCTGCCAGTTGAGTAGTAGAGAGGCATGAAATAGTTGTTAAGGTAATCGTTACTCCCTATTCCAACTGAATAAATACACTTGCTAAGATAATTTGCAGCAGAGTCTTCATCCCCTAATATGTTCACCACTTGTGATACTGTGGTCTTGTAATTGTTTACCTGCCCAGTAAAATCTATCCGGCCGCCCTACAAAATTTCGCTAACAAGATTCAACAATTGCGAAATCTTGAAGATAATATTATTATGTGGAAAAATGTTTTTTAACTTACCAATTGCTGGCCTGTTTCTGATCTAATTCCCGCAGCTGCTGATGCATAGTTCACTCCTCTGAGTATGTCTTCGCCGCGGGCAGCAGCATAAGGAGGAATGTAATCATCGAATCCCAATAGCTCAGCTGTATATATACATAAGCCACGCTAATTTCAGTAGAAGTTTTAAGTCGTACCTTAAATAAGTCATTTGGAGAGCGAAGCCTTACCAATGACATCGACTGTAGTTTTACCATTGGAGAATCTTCCAGTTGGTCCATCAGGAAAATCAATTCCATAAGGTAAATAGTTAGCTCTTGCCAAGGATTGGATGTTATTGTTATTACCATTGTCCACCAATGAATCACCAAATATGAAGTAACACGGAACTTGGGGTTCCGCCATAGCCTGCTCAGAATGAAGCTCCACCACGGCCAAGGCCACCACACACACCATCAGCCACATCTGATTCAGCCCATAACCACCCATTTTTCCAAGAATGAAGCTCAATAAAAAAAGCAAAGGGCAACAACAAAAAGTGGAAGAGGAAATAAAGAAAAAAGGCCTAAAGTGCTGGTTTTCTGTGTGATGGAATTAAAGAAGTACGTACAATGTGTATATATATTGAAGGTTTCGGATAGAGAAGAGTGATCCTATCTTTTAGCTGAGGTTTCTGCTTGGTACAAATGAGTAGTTACATGCATTGATTTCACGCGGATATACAGTGAGATTTCCAGTGTGCCCACTAGCTATGCTGGTATTGAATTTGAACTTCTGGATTTTTGAAAATCATGCACTTTTGAGTAATCAATCTTCCAAGGCCTCAAAATACCTTCATTCTCTCTCTCTCTCTCTCTCTCTCCAATTATTACTTCTTTTTTGTGTTTTGTTCTTGTCACGCATTTTATACAACATAAATTATGCCACAACATAAATAGCCTCTATTTTATCTAAATGAATGAATTTTTGAATCAATATTTTAAACAAATCTAATCATGAATGTAGTGACAAATTGAACAAATAAAGGAGAATAAGCAAGATGAGAAATCCTATGGCTATGATTTCACCTAACTATCAAATATGGTTCTCAATTATATAGTTATCTCTAATCAATTTTCTAAAGTTTATAAGTAAGAATTGTAATGTAATTCTACTCCCTCTTTTAAGTATCGGGTAAAAATTAAACATAAAAATTAATTCAAATATCCCCTATTCCGAATTAAAATCGAAGAATTATCAAGTCCATGGTTCTTATGTGGAACAAGGTTCAAAAGAATTATACATTCTCTTGAAACCTATTAAACCTAGGTTGTGTCATTTTATGATCACGCCTAAATTTTTCTCTCTCGAATGCCTAATTAATTGAAAGAATTAAGACTAAATAACACAAATAAACAAGATTGGGAAATCTCAAAGAAATAACTATGATAAAATCAAATAATATTATCAAGTTTTGGTTACATCAAACCCTAGATTAGAAGTTTAGTCATGACGGAAGCCATAGAAATAGTCAAATTCAAATAAAACAACATAGAGAAGAGAATAGAAAAATTAGTTTTGGTAAATCTTTAATCTCCTTTGTGATGTCGTTTTTTATTTCTCCTTGATTTCTTGATGATTGTTAGGTTGAATTCTTGCTCTTGACTTAATGAATTATTATTGAAAAGTGATCTTTAGGGTTGTATTTATATTATCATAAAGTTTTGGAATAGTTATGGTTGGACTAGGATTTAAAAAGAGACCAAAATATGCAAAAAAAGGTTTTCTCGCCCAACAGCACCCCAGTGCCACAAGCGTGGTGTTGCGGCTCCGCATTGCTGTTGAAATTTGGCAATGGTGGTTGGCACCTACTTTCGAGAGGAAAAGCAACATGGCACATCCTTTAACATTTTTATTATAATTTTTTCTCTCAATATCCGATTGAGGTGATTTAAAATGCGTTAGAAAAATAACTTAAAGGGCTACAATTTTACTTCAAATAACTTTCTCCAATTCGGGCATTCTCAATCTCCGGCTAAAAATCTGGAACATATTTGTGCGGTTAAAAATAAATTTGTGAAAATATTTTGATCACATTTAACTCCTTTTTTACTTCAAATTACATCCAGATGACTCCTAGTATTCTTCAATTATAGTTTTATAGTTCGAATCAACTATTGAAAAGTTACAATTGAGTTTTCAAACTTTGAATTTCACCATTTTCCGTCGTTATTCACTTCTTTATGTCAATTTAGCCCCCAATCATCAAGTTTCATCAGACAAACATCAACTTTTCCTTGGTTCATGCCATTATCATTCTTTTCTTCAAGTTTTACATCATTCACACCAATTCACCTAACCTATAAAACAACATTAAAACACACATTAGCCCCCAATCATCAAGTTTCATCAAACCAACATTAACTTTTCCTTGGTTCATGTCATTATCATTCTTTTCTTCAAATTTTACACCATTCACACCAATTCACCTAACCTATAAAACAACATTAAAACACACATTAAAACGTCCTAAAAAAATCTTAAAGACAATCAAAATAACAAGTTTAAAAGGCAATAAAACAATGAGTGAACTACATTCATCAGTTCTGCTATCAAATATCAGCTGGCAAGTCCCTAATCCAAATATTTAACTGAAATCTAGGCCTACTTGGATAACATCTCGTCTAAAAGTTTACATTGTGATACTTTGCTTATTCAATTTTTTTTCCTTTCATCGCACTTCTCAAATGCACGCCAAATTTATTTTTCGTAAAGACAGGACATGCAAGAAGAACTGATCGTAGAATCTGTCTTCTTTATCATTTAAAATTTTAATTAGTACATGAAAATTGATCATAACTGATCCCTACATTAATTAATTACTCCTAGGGTAAAAAAATGTGTACAACTACCAGAGTGGCTTGTGTTTGTATACCCATTTGTAGCAAATTTCCCTTTTCCTGCACGTTCTAAATGCCTCGTGAAGTAGTTGACCTGCGCACGAAAAGAATAGCATTATTATTCTATATTAGTCAAAGTTGAATCTAAACGTGTAATATTGAGACCTTAAAATATATGAAATTTATGTATAGGGTATATTTACACTTTACATATCATTTTTTTTTTCTTCTTAATTTGTACTTTACATACTACATTTGCCATTAAAAAAAGAAGTTAAATTGGTCAAAGTACCTAAAATCGAAATAACAAAACACAGATTCTTTATTACGTTACGTAACACTTTACATATCAATTTTTTAATTTTTTTTTATCCTTGAAAATTTCAATTACTATTTCATTTTCATCTGAACAATTATTTTGTAAATGCTTTCTAAAATATATTTGAAGATAAAAAGTTACTTAGATTGAACATGCTGTCGGAGTTCTTGATGTCATGGTGTGAAATCAAAATCGGCAGCTGAAGTTCGACGTAATTTTAGAAAACCGTCCAGTAACAACAAAAATTTCGTCACACAATCTCAGCTTTAATTATTCCTCATTATGAACATTTGTATCATACATTACTCTTAAAAGATTTCCTTTAATTAAAATGACGAAGTTGAACAAAGTCGACTCCAAGCAAACAAAATAACACCAGCTATAGTAGATCAAGAAAGAGAAGATCCAAAGATGAAATTTAATGTTTGGTAGCTATAGGCTATAGCAACGAATTAATTTAATGTCTGAACCAAGTCAGTATTGTTCAGTAACGTGTGGGTGTGCATAGATGAACATTGGACAATGTTGATTAATGTGAAAATTCTGCATTCCCGTTACAACCCACATGGTAGAAGAAAACATCTAATGCACCAATTATTGTGATTCATCCTCTTGCCGACAAAATGTCAACACAAGTTCAAGTAAACAAAATTTAATGTACTAGTTTTTTTTATCAATAAATGAGCTAGGTAACACAATCAAACCTTACATCTAGCGGTTGCTAGGGGGTTAATGGTCAGAAAAGACTTGTGAAAAGTCGAAAAGTCATTTCTGAAACTAATAAGTTATTTTTGAATATGTTTTAATAATTTTTAAAAAATACTTCTATTAGAACAAGGAATAAATCTGCACGTACACAATAATTTCACAGGTTTTTGCACAATGTGATTTGCTGCTTTCAAAAACGCTGCTGCCAAAAACTGTTTTTGACAGCAGCCAATCACAGGAAGACAACTATCTTATGCAAAAACTAGTGAAATTTTCGGTACTTATAGCCTTGTTCTAGAACAAGATATCTTCTTCTACAAGTAGAAGCAAAATCACAACACTCCCTTGAAGACTCAGTTAGAAAGAAATGAGTTTAAGCAAACAACAGATGGAGATTGGCTCGGATTCATGATTTATGAAACGATTCAGAAATATCTTCTTAAACCCTCCTGCCTTCTAAAATGATGAATCTCCTTCAATGTTACAAGAAAGCTCGATTCAAGATTCAGGCCAACTTGGCATGTTGGAATGAGCATGAATAAATAGGAATACTGTCAACTTTTATCGTATTATTTATTTCTTTTTTATGTCAGTGCTATCTAGTTCAAGTGTGGTCTAGTTCAAAGTAGGCAGTCGCACCATTCATGCAGGTTCAAGGGTACTCACTACTTTGGAAATTGTATCTATTCCATCCTATAAAGATATATCAACTCAACACTAACCCATGTAAATTTTGTTCATTCTTGTAGCTAGATAGAAAAAGTTACTTATTTAACAGTAAAGCAAATGTTGGCATACTTTCAAAATAAGTACTTATTTCTAACTTAACCAACCAAACCTGGGCAAATGATCAATATACAAATGATCAAAAAAGTTCAAGAACTTTCAACCCTCCAGAATGGATAAGAAAAGAACAATAATAATAGAATTTTCAACACCATCCCAAATTTATAAAGTCAACTAACACATTAAGTAATTGTACATTAAACAACCCAATATTTTAAATATAAAAAGTGTGACCAACTAATTGAAAAGTGCAAGGAATTCAGAGAGGATAAGATAATCAATGTAATTGATTAAGATAGCATTTATTGAACATGTGATCATGATGTACTCAGTTAATTTATCCCGTCAACTTCCTACGACTTCGTCTTCTACTGCATGGATGACAATTTGGCACCTCAAGCCCCACTTTTCGACGTTATGGACTGGTAAAACCTTGCTGGGATCTATATCGGCATGAATGTGGACCTTATGCTGCCTGTCCTCGATTTTGACATGGTTTAGCAAGAATATACGGACATGTTGAAAAAACGCATTATCAATAAATTTGGAGTTAACTATATGAATTCTTTTTCATCAGTCCATTTGGTCCATTATGCAAACATGTCCCAACTACTCAAGTGTGTGATTCCTAAATATAATTTCTTGTACCACTTCCACTTATTGGCACATATGTTATTTCAGCTTTAACATACAAAGACTCTATAGTCCCAAATGTACTTCCATATTCAGTGGCGGACCCAACACAAAAGTTCAGTACGGGCGAACTGAATGTTGATCGTTGACTATTGATCGTCGACAATCAGCGATCGTAAGAACGAAGTCGTTTATTAATATTTAATTAAATAATATTAAAAATTATTCAATGTATATGTAAATGCATTAAAACGTAAAAATTATATATATATATTTCAATGCCAAATTCCCAATTAACTCATATAACATAAATCATAATTCTTAAGTAAGGATAATCATAACCCATGAATAAAAAAATAACACCAAGGAAAAAATTAAGTGGCCATGATGACACAAAGTACCCCCTTTTTCTCAATCTTTGCTCCTCCTTTCAAAACCCACAAAAAGTACCCAATTTTATACATTTTCTTGAATTATTTGGGACATAAAACACCCCATTAAGATCAAATATTTAGCTTGAGATACCAATTTTTTGCTTGTTAAACGAGTTTTGTCAATTGAGTTTTTTGAGTTACTGGTTTGTTAATTGTTGTTTAATTGGGGAAGTAAGGGATAATGCTTGAGTCTTCCAACACCGACATCGGTGTCAGCCGTGTCACCGGGAGGGGAATTGGAAAATGGAAATGGAAATTGGAAATTGGTTTTGATTTTTGAAAACGAGATTGGGTCAGGTTAATTGTAAAGATAAGGCCCAACTAAAATAAATTTTAATTTCAGCCCAATTAAAAGGCCCAATTAAAAGAAAAAAAAAGAAGAGAAAGAAAAAACCCTAGCCAGTCGTCTCCATCTCCCCCGCCGCAGCACTGGTCTCCTTCCTCACTTCAAATCAATGTTCCATCGGAACCCAACACGCGCGGCTGTGCCCCCTTCCCGGGTGTTGGATCCATCATTGTCCATATTATAAGTATAGTTCAAATGAGCTAGGTTGAGTTGAGGCAGAATAGGGCACATGCTCATATTATACCCAAAAACTCAGTTTCTAGCTTAGCGAATCGCCCATCAAAAATCCAAAACTATAGTAACACTTTTCTTAATGCAGAGAAAAGGCATTGTTTGGAAACTAAAATCTTAACTTCTTTATCCCGATCAGTTGGTCAGTTGTGACTTCAACCATAACAACTGACTATAGCCAAGGGATCTAGGACTTCAGCTCAGCCAGGGGATCTAGGACTTCTTAATCTGTTACTTATAATTTTTTGATCCGTGATCAATAATATAATTTGTAACCTATAAAATTATTGATTTGTAACCTCGAAATAATCAATGACTTAT
>CAIGRN010157597.1:0-13099 GCA_903798345.1 Fraxinus anomala
ATAGGGAAAATAAATTCCCTCACATTTGTTGGGGTTGGAAGTGATTTGTCCTTGAATATGAACCATCGTCATTCTCCAAAGATCAACGGGATGAATATTAGAGAGTTGTTTCAAGCTAAATGAGTTGGGGTGTCCTCTTTTTCTCCAGGCCGATTTGTTGTACTCATTCATGGGATACCACAATCTTGGATAGCATATTAGGAAAGTTGGGACTATTCCTTGTACATAATTCTTATTCTCATTTAAATTAATATACAACCCAATAAAAGTTTCTCATTATTCTTGATATTTCATTTTATGAAATCGTATTGGCCCTTTAATTTCGGTAACGAACCATTATTTTCTCGACCCCAAAAGGACCTTGAAAACCTACCAAATATGATGTCTACTCTTAATTTCCTTAAGAGAGAGTTCAACGAGCCCCAATGAAATCTTGTTGTAAGTCAATGGCCAATAGTCGTAATATCCTCAAATGATGAATGGTAATCACAAATTAAAATTCTATTATGTAAGGTAAAACTATAATTTATAAATAGATTGTATTATTTCTATGTAGACAAAAATTTATAAACATTTACATGAATAAAAAAATCAACTAATATGTATGAGTTAAAAAGTAGTAGAACATTTATATTATTATTTGTTGAAAAAATAAAATAAGAACACTGAAACTCAACTTATTTAATAGATAATTAATTTAAGAATTCCTATATTATATACATCAAATGTAAATTTAAAGTTAACTCTTAAATCTATGAAAATCTTGAATATAAATGACATATCCACACAAGTAGAACTGCCAAATGGGTCAAGTAACTCGTCGAAAATCGACCAATGGATGACTCGGACTTGTTTTCAGAAGATCTTGAGCACGAGCTAAGTGGGGGCTAGTACGGACAGTTAAGACTCGGCTCGTCGAGCTCACCAGTGGTGTGTGAAAAAGGTAACCAAACATCGTTTGATAGTTTATAAAAATTAAAAACTAAAAAAAGAACTTGAGTTCATGAGCCGAGCTGAGCACAGCCCATTACCATCACTACACCCAAGCAATTAATCCTGATTAAGTGGACCCATTAATGCAAGAATCATTGAATTTTCAATTTTGCAGCCTAATATCTAAGGCTGGTCAAATGATATTTAATTAATATGACTTTAAAAGTAAAAAAAAGTACCAATATCATGAACATAAACTTTCAACTCTCCTCCTAATGATCTCATAATATGTGTATTTTCAATGATTTACCAGTGAAAACGACATATTGTAATTGGCATTTCCTAGTCCAGACGCCACGTATAATTTTGGCGGACTTGAATTCAAAAGTTCTCATCTAAATAAGGAGTTCCTTCAACTTAAGTTGAAAGTTCTGAATTCAAAATTTCACATCTAAATAAAGAGTTCATTCGACACAAGATGAAAGTTCCATTTGGTATGGTTCTTATGAATAAAACTTTTATTATTTATAAAGAGTATCTTATATATTATAGAGAATACTTTTAAATTTAGATAATCAAATTTTTATGCACCAACTCTTTAAATATAAAATGTTCTCTATTTTAAAAAGACAACAATTAAAATTATACTCAAAAAAACTGTTTAAATTAATACTTTAATTTAGTGAGTGAGTTTAACTTCCTAAACTTAGATAGCCAAACTCACTCTTTATAACTAAATGTATACAAAGTATTTCAATTATCAATGAAGAAAAATAATATAATAATTGGAGGGAAATTAGTGAAATAAAAGATAGGGAGATATTTTTTAAGAGTAGTAAGTGTTAAGTATAAAGAGGCTGTTGGAGTATTTAAAAATTTTTACTCTATAAATTTTAGAATATACTTTTTAAAAAGAGAGCAAATTCAAAAGTTCTCATCTAAATAAGGAGTTCCTTCAACTTAAGTTGAAAGTTCTGAATTCAAAATTTCACATCTAAATAAAGAGTTCATTCAACCCAAGATGAAAGTTCCATTTGGTATGGTTCTTATGAATAAAACTTTTATTATTTATAAAGAGTATCTTATATATTATAGAGAATATTTTTAAATTTAGATAATCAAATTTTTATGCACCAACTCTTTAAATATAAAATGTTCTCTATTTTAAAAAGACAACAATTAAAATTATACTCAAAAAAACTGTTTAAATTAATACTTTAATTTAGTGAGTGAGTTTAACTTCCTAAACTTAGATAGCCAAACTCACTCTTTATAACTAAATGTATACAAAGTATTTCAATTATCAATGAAGAAAAATAATATAATAATTGGAGGGAAATTAGTGAAATAAAAGATAGGGAGATATTTTTTAAGAGTAGTAAGTGTTAAGTATAAAGAGGCTGTTGGAGTATTTAAAAATTTTTACTCTATAAATTTTAGAATATACTTTTTAAAAAGAGAGCCTTTTGAAGAACGTTCTTTATTTTGATTCTTTATTTTACTTTTCTCAAGAAATATTTATAAATTTCTTCTCATATTTTATTTAACATATTTTTTTATGTTAATGGCCCGTCAATTTAAATATGGTTTGAATGATTTAATAATTAAAGTATTGAAATTTGTGATTTATTAAATGCAATTATTGTACATTAAGAATAAAAAGTGAATTTGACTATCTAAATTTAGAGTTAAAATAGAGTCTCTTGGAGCTTTTTTTTTAAATATTAGCTCTTTAAAATAAAGAATGTATTGTATTTAGAGAGTCTATTGACAATGTTTTTAGAGATTTTTAAAAGAAGAGTTTTTGGTAAAAAAAAAAAAAGGGCTAAACAGTACAATACCCCTTACCTATGATGCAAATTGCCAAAACCCTAACTTTTGGAAATAACATAAAACGTCATTGTTTGAAACGTTTAGTTTGGAATACTATACTGTCTTCCATTTTCTCAATAAAAAATTGTAAAATGACGTATATATTTTCCTATTTAAATAAAAAAAGAAGAAAAAACTAATTGCAACTAACCCCAAATTTTGTTCATAGTACAAATGAGCCCAAATAAATTATTAAAAAAATATTATTATTATTATTATTATTATTTTTTTAAATCAATTTCTCACTAACCTCTTTCTCTTCCCACCACCAGTATTCACCACTACCATTACCGCCAAGAGATTTCGGGATCAGACCAAACAGGAAGTTCCCCAATGTAATCAATGTTTGAAGCTTATTGCCAAAACACACTTTGGGTGGAAAATTCCAATTAATTTGTGGGAAATTTGCAGCCACGATACCAAACATTTCATTTAGTTGTAAATTTTGTCCAAAACTTTCATTTGTACCACCCACTGGAGACCAAATTGACAGAAATCGTTAGTTTGATTGTTAGTTGGCCAAAAATTAAAATCTGACCAATTGTTGACTAATTTTTAAAGGGTAAAATGGTAACTTTATATTTTTATCATATAAAAAATTTAAAAAAAAAATTTAAAAAAATATCAGTGACCAAATGGTCACTAATTTTTTCTGAAAAATCAGTGACCGTTTCGGTGACTGATTGCTTCATTTTTTTTTTTAAATAGGCGAGCCCATGAGCTGCTCGGCTCGTACTCGGATTCGATTTTTGACGAGCTCGAGCGGATCGTTGGCTGCTACAGTACGAGCCGAGCGGCCGAGCCGACAAACTGCTTGGTTCGATTGCCACCACTAGACGGCTCTAGGTCCTTAAAAGACATTCCAAAATTTATTTCCATAAGAGGAGGAATCAAATAAGAAAACTAGAATTTTCCTTTAAAAAATATACTATACTATAGCATAGTATATTTCAATGCTATAGAATAGTTCAACCATGTTCAGCTCCGGAAATCCATGCATCACACCATGCGACCGCATGAAAAGAATAACTATGCTATAGCATAGTTTAAGTGAAATTTCAATCTTTGCGTTTTGGTCATCTAACTCCGTTTTCTAGTTTCTTGACCTCTTTTCTCATTTTTTCTTCTTCCAATACTCTATGTCTTCACCAAATTGATCTTCGACTCTTTCACATCTTCATTTTTTCTTCCAGATCATTTTTCGACTATTTGCACTTTGGTTTTCTACCATTTTTGTCTTTCTTCGCTTCTTTTTCCTAAATTCTATCATGTTCATCAGTGTTATCTTAAAAAACATAATTTATATAGAATTAAGCCATATTTCGATATATTTACCAACAATTATTCATATTTTGTGCCATAAATAAGTATATAAAATGCATTTATCAATTATTCATCAGACTCTAGTGATCATTTTGAAATTCTCAAAAAGAGAATATCAATTGCTTAGTCGACTTTGTCGAGATATTGCCTTAATATATTATATCTCAAATATGCTTCGAAATTGCTTAATTTTGTTGGACACAAAAAAATAAGTTATCCAAAACACCATGCATCTTGAGAAACAGAAACAATCTACCTTGAAGACCGTTAAGAACGAGTCTCAGCACCGCCTTTCTCGCTCTAACATATCCACACCAATTTTCTTCTCTTTCATATATATTCAAATTCATAATTGTATAGCCATAAATTACTACCATTTCCAAGCCTGATTTTTCTTCCGTTCTTTGAAAATTGATATACTATGCATTCTTGGGCATTGCTGAGAAAATCCGCAAAACAAATTCCAGTTTTTGCAACTCAAAGTAGGAATTCTTATCAAGTTTTCAGAAAATCATCAGACAATCCATTATTATTGGGATCGAAGGGTACTAAAAGTTATAATTATGGTGATAATGAGAAGGGTTATTCATTTCTTGAGTCAGTTTTGAGATCAATTTGTTCTGGGTTGGTGATTGTTGGGGCCTCCAGCTACTGTTCTTCATTCTCTAATACAGATTCATCATTTGTGTCTTATGCTGATTCTGGAATTGGGATTCCTGAACCCGAAAAGAAGTCTAGTTTCATCTTCAAAGGTATAATATTTACGTGATTGCGGATAATTATCTACATTCAGTTCTTGTTTGTCTATAAGTTTTCGCAGCATTAATTGATGACAAAGTTTGATAAGTTGAATTGGAAAGAACTCGAAAAGATGAAGATTAATAGATACATTATACACACACCCACACACACACACACATATATTCAATTCTTGTGATTTCTTTGAGTTTCTACTGTAAGGAATATAACAGGTTGTGGATTAATTTATTGTTGTAGGCTTCTGTTATCATTTACTCATCGTTCTAAATTTTCAGATACATACAGGAGAAAAGTTTTCTTCAAGTATGAAAAAAGAATGAGAATGCGAAGTCCTCCTGAAAAGGTTCGTTAGTCTTTGATGTCCAGCTTTAATTTAAGGGTTGTTTGACAAAGCTTTTATAAAAGTTTTAGTAGATTTTTTTTTTTTTTAAATTGATGATCTATCATCTGCCTTAAAAATCAAACTTCTTAATGTGGGATAAAGTGCCGGCATTTTCTCTTCATGACGATCCATGATCAAATATTTGTTTCTGTGTTTTTCTTTATTTCAGGTGTTTGAATACTTCGCGTCTTTTAGAACCCCTTCAGGAGAAATGTACATGACACCAGCAGACTTAATGAGAGCAGCTGTTCCTGTATTTCCTCCATCAGAAGCAGACAGTGTTAGAGGGGGACATTTGAAAGGGGAATGGATTACTAGTGAGTTACAGTGTGCTCCATCACAATTCTTCATGCTTTTTGATACCAATAATGATGGACTTATATCATTCCCAGAGTTAGTATCTCTATCAAAATTTTCATTCACCGCTGTTTACACTCTTTCCAGAAAAAATCATTAAAATGAAACATCAGTTATCAAATTTATTAAGTAATCGGTTTTATATGTTTTCGCTGTTACAGGTACATCTTTTTCCTTACCATACTGAGCATTCCTGAGTCGAGCTTTTCTGTTGCATTTAAAATGTTTGATCTTGATAATGATGGGTAAGTTGGTATATCTAACTTAGGAACTGACTTATATTGAACTCCAAACATCACAGGAGCTCATCTTTCTTACTATCAAAGAGTTTTTATCTGCTATACAGAAGTATAGACAAGGAAGAATTTAAGAAAGTGATGGGGCTGATGCGCACATTTAATAGACAAGGAGCTTGTCATAGAGACGGACTTAGGATCGGATTAAAAGTTTCTGGATCTGTGGAGGATGGTGGTCTTCTAGAGTACTTCTTTGGCAGTGATGGAAGCAAACGCCTTGAACATGAAAAATTTGTCCAATTCTTGAGAGACTTGCATGGTGAAGTATGTATTTTACAGTCTCTTGTTCTCTGTTTTACTTCTTGATATTGGACTTGAACCTGTTTTTTGCATACATTTTGAAATTCTTAAAATCCAATAATCTATGTTTAATCTGGTGAGACTATTTTTGTCTCTTGTGATATCATATGCGGGCATACTAAAATGATAAGAATTGAGAATATATGCCCACATGAGGTGGCAGCATCAAGATTATATGAGGCATATGAACACAAATAATTACGAAATTTCGGTTTTTCGACTTCGACAGATGCTGAGATTGGAGTTTGCTCATTATGATTGTAAGTCACAAGGAACTATTTCTGCTAAAGATTTTGCCTTGTCTGTGGTTGCATCTGCTGATATGAGATATATAAACAAATTTCTCGATCGAGTTGATGAACTAAACAAGGAGCCATCTCTAAAAGACTTACGTTTGACATTTGAAGAATTCAAGAATTTTGCTGAGCTTCGCAAAAGATTGCAGCCTTTCTCCGTGGCCCTATTCAGTTATGGAGAAGTGAATGGACTACTGTCAAAGAAAGACTTAAAAAGAGCTGCCGAACAAGTATATACTACAAATGCTTCTCTTCCATTACAATATTTACTATTTAGTATGCTATGCATTCTTTCTGTTATAGATATTATCACTTGTATACTGATTAACTTGTGCATATGACACAAGGTTTGTGGCATATCCCTCTCTGATAATGTGGTCAACATGGTATTTTACATGTTCGATGCAAATCGAGATGGGAGTTTAAGCTCCGATGAGTTCTTGAGAGTTATGGAAAGACGAGAAACGGAGATTTCACAGTCAAGGGATGCAGGTTTTGCAGGGTTGATATCGTGCTGGATGGACTGTACAAAGAATTGTTCTTCAAAGAAGTTATTCTGATTATTAGCCAAGATAGGGGATCAATTAGTTCGGAAACTGAATGAAATTGTAAAGAAAGAAACAAAGCCTTTCAAATTTGAGAAGATCAACAACTGGATCAGGAATTTGACAGGCCATGATGAAGGCATTGATGCATTTGACAGGAATTTTAATACTGTCCAGTGTCATCAGTAAATGCTGATACATAGAAATATTCTTATTTTTACTTTCTTGATAGTTTTCCTTTTATGAGAAACCTATTCTTGAAGAATTGCACAGAATACTGTCGTGTTTAATAATCCAACCAAATATTTATGTTATTTGGCACTGCAAAATCAGTCATTTGATATGTATTCCAAAAAGTCAGCAAATAGTAAGTATAACTTAGATTGAAATGATTCATACACCCAGAAGTATGTTCAGAGGTCATGAGTTCTGTGAATTCGATCGTCTTAAATTCATTGACACGGGTTGCACCTCACGGACACGGGTTGCACCTCACGGGACACAAACACCGACGTATAATTTTTCAAAAAAGTAAGACATGAGCATGCTTTCACTATTCTTTCACTACATCATGACCTCGTTAGTAACTTCCACAGAATGTGAGATTAGCAATAAACAGAGTATGATTGGTACATTGGGCTAAAGAAAACTAAGAAAGAAAGAAAGGAGCTGAGATTTACATCTATCATCCTGTCCAATCCTGTCAAGCTCAGAGTACCACATCTACGTGAAAATTGAGGAGCAAAATGGTTCGAGATCATTTTGCACATACATGAATCAATGCTTTAATATTATGTAGTCTCACCATAGTATCAAAACTGGATAGTTTCTATCACATAATTCAAACATTATATGCACTGTAACGGAGCATATACACTCAAAAGATTACTTTAATTCAGATTGTTCTTGTAACTTCATTAACTATTGCACTGCAACTTTTCATACACAAAACTTAAAAGGTTCTTCAGCGGAAGTACTCATATATGACATAGTTTTGAATCAATATTCAAGGTAAGAATTAACCACCAAAATTTCCGTACACTAACATGCGGTTGGGTTTATGAAGCACCTGAGTTTAATTCATAGTTTGAATCTTGCTACACACGAAATATGGCAGTTCTGAGTAGAGAGCATTTTAGAGAGAGATAATGAAGTTGCTGCTAGTTTGAGCTTAGACTGCTTAGTTTAGTAAAGCATATCATGGTTACATCAGCTATGGAGTAATGCCAATTGCCACACTATACTCGGATGTCATTCAAGTAGATGTTTAAGTATCTTCTTTAAATTTTTCACCCGGAAGTAGATATCTAAGGCTTCACTTCACGTAATAAAGTTTCACCTACTTCTGATCACAGTATTGACAAGGCATATTGTACTCTCAATTTCTCTCGTCTAACACATACCGTATGATTATGGAACCTAGTAAGGGGTTTCAACCATGGCAACTCCATCAAGAGGTGCAGTTTCTACCAAAGATACAATACAATTGCATTTTGAGTATTAATTATAATTTAGGATGAAAGACATGTGATCATATATTAACACACATTATTGGAAGTAGAAATGCATTTATAACTCAATACACAATCAAAAACTGCTCTAACATATATACCAAAACAAGCGCTACATAGAGATAAAAGATTGATGGAGCTAATATGTTGACATTTGAAACAATATTCATACTCTCTGATTCACTCAACTCAAGTGCGAAGGAAGGGCATCGCAGGTCCTCTTCCCACCCTCATCGTCGTCTCCATCAAACTCAGGGAGCTCTATATTCCTCCGAAGCTCCACATTTTCATCGGGCATTACTTCACTGCACTTGATAAGAAAATTGTGAAGCAAACAACAAGAAACAATAACAAATGGAAAAGCCTCAACACATTGCCCATTCCATTTCTTCCCCACAACTTTCCACCTTTTCTTCACTTTCGCAAATGCCGTCCCAACCAACTCCATACCTCTACTGTGCACCTTATTAAATGCCAATTCGATAGAACTCAACTCCCCATTCTTCTCACTAAAAGACGTCAAAAGCCAAGATAAAAGGGGGGAAAATGAATTGCCCAAAATATATTGTGGGATTGAATTTCCATTGTTTAGCTCGAATGGCGGTCCATTTAAGTACTTTGAATCCTCAATCCCTGTAAAAAGCTTCGATTTTTTCAATATATCTCCTGGTTTCTTACCACCGGGCCATCCAGCTGACACATCCAAGAACCTCCCTTCAGAGTCCACTAAAGCCTGAACTAACAAACACCCACTTTCATCCATGGAATGCCCATCCAATTCGAATTTCTCAATTCCCAAAACTCCACAACAATTAGGCAAGGAAATCCACCCAAACCCGACTATAATCCTATTGATATCAGAATTGAACTCAAACAAATGGCTAAGATGATCCACAATGGCCTTACAGACAACATAAAAAGCCCGGCAGGCGGTAGGGGAGTCAATAGAGAAGCGGCGTGAGATTGCAGAGAAGGGGGCAGCGTGAGCCAGGCGGAAGAGGGTGGCGGCTACTGCAGCATTGGGTGGCAAAGGGTGGAGGGAGGTCAAAGAAGGAGTAAGAAGACGAAGAAGGAGAGTAAAAGAAGGCTTAGAGAGATTAAAAAATTGAACCCACCTCGGATCATAATCATTAGAGGACAAAAATCGGTGGAACCAATTTTCTGCCCCAGCGACGGGGGTGGTGGTGGTAGGGTGGGTGTTAATGTGAAGGGAAGGAGAGGAGAGAATGGAGGTCAGTGAGCGAAATGGCGGTGGAGGAGAGAAGGGATTCCAAGGTGAGAGACTGAGAAGAGAGGAGGTGTAGGTCATGGCTGAGGAGGAAAGAGTGGGCGGTGGAGGTGTTGGAGATGAGGAGAGGGATCAGATTTGAAAGGTGTTTGTGGTGGTTGCAGGTGGTGGAGTTGGAGCGAAGGAGAGTGGTTTCGGGTTCGTTGAGTTTGGTTCTGAATCTCTTGGCAGTCTTTCTCCGCTTCTTTGTAGTTTTCTTGGTGGCTCCACCGGCCGTGGCCATTCTAGCGGTGGTGGCGATAAATTTTAGACTGGATCTTGTTGGGTGTGTGGCTTTAATTTCTAAATTCTGAACTATTGGAACTCTGGTCAATTTTTTTTTTTTACTCTTATGTCAACTTTTCTTTCTTTCTTTATTTTTTTAAGAAACCACCCACGCTGTTAAAAAAAAAAAAAATACTTATAAGTAAAATAAAATTGAAAATTTAGCAAGTTAATAAACCAATAAAGATTTTAGAAAACACTTCATTTGTCTCTTTAAATTAAATGAAAAACTAGTAATTGCTAGAATTATACTATTTGTACCTTTGTGATACACTTTGGTTTACTCGACCCCACCTCCTCCCTCACATGGAGGTTGGGTCCCACATCCAATTAATGCGTGGAACTCGACCCCCATGTAAGGGAGGGGGTGGAGTCGAGTAAACCAACATCCGATAAATCAACATGTACCTCAAAGGGTACACGTAGTAAGATTGTAATTGCTATATCCCCATTAAGAATTTTATTCAATGAATAAAAATTAAAATATTTTTTGACGTTAGTGGCAAATTTTTTTATTTTTTGTTACCATACAGTAAAATTGTAAATTGTAATATTTCAAGTATAAATTTAGAAAATATCTCATGTACAATGCAAATACTCTCTAAATAGAGGGGTGCAAGAGCACCTTGATGTGAATTTGGTTCTTCTCTTCTTCTTATTTTCCCTTTTTAATTACAGTATGTTATATTTGTAAATAAATATGGTGTACTTACTAGAAATGTTTTTTAATTGCAGTGCATTTATAAATTACAATATGATGGACCAAATAAAAATCGTAGTCGAAATATAATGCCCTTTTATGAAAATAAGTAATATATTTATTTTTAATTCCAAGTGTTTTTCTCTTTGCTCAACAAGTAAGAAATTCACTTAATTTATCTAAATAAGAAAGAGTTAATTTTACTAATGTCACCATAATTCTAGTAAAGTTTCAAATATATCTATTTTTGTAATCAACATATTTATTAAAATTAAATAGTATTATATAATCGATCATTTTGTTAGTTTGATTAATCGATCATATTTGTAACACCCCGAATTTTTATTTTAAATGCGTGGAACTCGACCCCCATGTGAGGGAGAGGGTAGGGTCGGGTAAACCAACATCCGATAAATCAACATGTATCTCAAAGGGTACATGTAGAAAGATTGTAATTGCTATATCGCCATTAAGAATTTTATTCAATGAATAAAAATTAAAATATTTTTTGACGTTAGTGGCAAATTTTTTTATTTTTTGTTACCATACAGTAAAATTGTAATATTTCAAGTATAAATTTAGAAAATATCTCATGTACAATGCAAATACTCTCTAAATAGAGGGGGTGCAAGAGCGCCTTGATGTGAATTTGGTTCTTCTCTTCTTCTTATTTTCCCTTTTTAATTACAGTATGTTATATTTGTAAATAAATATGGTGTACTTACTATAAATGTTTTTTAATTGCAGTGCATTTATAAATTGCAATATGATGGACCAAATAAAAATCGTAGTCGTAATATAATGCCCTTTTATGAAAATAAGTAATATATTTATTTTTAATTCCAAGTGTTTTTCTCTTTGCTCAACAAGTAAGAAATTCACTTAATTTATCTAAATAAGAAAATAGTTCATTTTACTGATGTCACCATAATTCTAGTAAAATTTCAACTATATCTATTTTTGTAATCAACATATTTATTAAAATTAAATAGTATTATATAATCGATTATTTTGTTAGTTTGATTAATCGATCATATTTGACATAGCAGTTGTTAAACCTTCAATTGAAGTAAAGTCTATTAAAGCAATCGATTCCTTCCAAGTTCCAACTTTGTTCCAATTTTAGATGTTGCGAATTTTTAAAATTTTATAAATTACCAAAAAGGTTAAAAAAGGAGGAATTTTTCATCGTTGACATAATGATCATCAATCAATGTCTAATCTAACCTCGTCTTTGATGCACATTATTATTTCAATAATGCATTTTAAATAGTGATTTGATAGAAAATATATAATTAAAAAATAAAGAAAATTTTGAATTTACCTGTAATATTATTTTATTGAAAGATGTGTGATTAAAAATAAGAGATAGAAAATATACTTTTAGAAGAATGTGTATCAAACATGATGTAAGGGTTAGCACATCTTCAATGATAGTATAAGATTTAAAGTAAATTAGTACCTCCAAATTTATTTTTGCATTTTAATTTACATTTTCATAGATCTAAATTTAAATTTTGTTCTAATGGAAATATCTAAATTCACTTTTCGCTTCTTGTGTGGATTTTAAAGAAAAATGCAATTTGCATCTCTCCATTGAAGAGGTTTTCAGTCATTATGAAGATCTAAACCATAATTTAATCTTATTTTACACTAAGGTACGTTTGATTGCGAGCATTGAATTTACATGAAAAAATAAAATGAATTTTATACAATTAAATTGTCTTGAACTTATTTGTATGAAAATTATTCATTAAATGTATTTAATTTTCAACCTAAAAAATATTATACTTATTTATTTTTTTATTGATGAATAGAGAGAGAAAGAGAGTGAATTATCTAAAAATAAAAATCACACGTCCTAGAAGAAAATATTTTTTTTATTTTTAAGGAAAATATATTTATGTGATCAAAAGTACGAAGCCAATCAAAATGTTCTTTAGTGGTTTTCTCATAAGAATTAATTCAAAACAAGAATTTACTTATTTTACTGCTTAATTATTTCTCACAGAGATGGCCGAAAAATAGTGTAATTATGGTGGTGTTCTCATACCTTGAAATGGGTCTCAATTTGTGGCAGACATCAACGCTTGCTTTTGTACTGTCAACGTCTAATGCCATCTCAGGTTTATGCGGCCAACCATCTCCCGGTGCGCCACCACTTCGGTTAAAATTCTCTAACACTATTTTCTCCTTCTCCCCCAATCACATAATAAAACCAGAATCACACCATCGTTTGAAACTACTGCCCAGGAAAAAAAAAAAAAAAAAAC
>CAIGRN010157614.1:0-15657 GCA_903798345.1 Fraxinus anomala
CGGGCCGAGCCTTTTTTTTCTCGGTAGGGTTTTGCTCGGCTCGGGTCGAAAAAAGCTCGAGCCGAGCCCAGCTTTTTTTTTGGGCTTGGGTTCGGCTCGACTCGACTCGTTGACATAGCTAAATAGAGTAGGAGGCTATAATTTAATTAATAATTTTGATTATTTAAATACATAAATTTAAGGAAGTTTGACGGCGGAACACGATAATCACACCCCCACACTCCATGGTCTCTGCCCACCTTTTATTACTGGAAAAATATAAAGTAATTATTTTAAAATATTTATAAAGTGTTATAAAAAGAGAATAAAAATCAATAATTTGTGTGTTTTATTAAAAATCAAAATTCTATATTTACAGGGAAAAATTAGAGTTACAATGGATACAACAATCATAATGATTAGGACGGTAATAATATAAATCATTAATATATACTACTATATTTACAATAATAAGTAGCTTTTTAAAGCTTAACTAGACATGCAATGTATCTACACTTCTTTACGTACATTTATCCTCTTCTATACAATTATTTTGAATAATTTTTTCCAAACAATATTTCTATTTTTCTTTCTCAATCACAGATGGGAACCAGGGTCAATCCACCTCAATATATTGGAATGTGCTATAGATACATAATAGACACCATAATGATGTCCATAATGTACACATGGTGGCTCCCTATTGGGGGCCGCCTGACGCGACAGGCAACCCTCCAATAGAGGGCCAACATATGTACATTATGGACATCATTATGGTGTCCATTATGTACATTTAGCATTTTCCCAATTTATTTTCTTCTCATCACATCATATTTTTTTGGCTTTATTCTGCTTGTTTGACTTCTCTTAAAAGTTACTTTTTTAAAATTATGTTCTTACTTAAATTTTAAAACAATGAAGTTTACTTCTTTCCTAGGCTAAACGAAACATGCTTTAGTTTGAATTTCTTAGAAGTTAGAGTAGGATGCACTTTCATAGAAAATTTCATTTAAAAATGGGTTCTTAGCTCGTCACAATCAATAACAAAATTGACTCCCTAGATTATTTCTTGATTAATCGTGGACAGATGGAGTATTTATAAATACAGAAATATTCTTCTGTCCACAGTGGAAGTCTTATCTTGTATACTTAGAAATAATTGTACTTACAATTTTCACATTTGAAGAGAACCGTAAGTAAGATTTCGCTACCATATCAGCAAATGGACAGTCTTATCTTGTCCACTGTGGGAGGAGACCAATTTTGTTTATAAATGCTTTTTGGTCACACTTTTCATGATCTATAATACATCCCTTTTCTTGTGTGGTGGTAGCTTATTGGATGAGAGCTAATCCACCACTTCAATTTTATTTTGTATTATATATGGAGGGGGAGGGGGTCTAAATTGTCCACGTTCATTTGACTATTTCCCAAAGTGGAGGATGTTTCATGGGAATCATGAGTAGGTCTCACCAAACTGCTTTTGAAGTTATCACCCATGATGCCTAGAGGGATTGGCGGCCCTTCTAAGATAAGATAGTAGATGGGATAAGTTCTGGGACGCGTGATTTGAAGGAGGTCAAGGACCTGAGTTGAATTTCATTGATCTCCAATATGCCGGTTTGATCATTATTGTTTGAATAAAATAAAATTTTAAATAGTGATAAAAAGTAGGAAATTTTTTTGAATTTATGTACACAACATTTTATTGTGTGAATGTGTGATTGAAAATGAGTTTGTAAAAAAAAAAAAAGAGTCGAAATAATGGGTTATTAAGAAGGGGCTAAAACGCTAAACAAAATATTTTTTTATAATCAAATAACAAGATAAAAATATTTTGAACAATTACTTAATACTATGCACCTTGCGATTTTAGATGCAAATATATTAATCAAATTTTAATAATATTGTTATTCAACCATATCTTTTCCAAGTGATATCATAGTTAATCTATTCAATCTTTTATATGATATAGTTTATCGAAGATTTGTCTTGATCAACTTCCACTTAGAAAAACTTCTTTTTGCAAATAAAATTGTAACGGTATGGTTAACAACATTTTGTAAACAATATATGCATTTAGGAAACAACCAAGTTATGTCTTCAAATATTGTAACACATCAAGTTTGAATATTTTGGACAATAAATGTAAAAAATATATGACTTTAATACGTCGATATTAGAATTGATGGTTCAGTATTGTGGTTGAACTTTGAATATAAAACGTAAAATTTTTGAAGGATGGAGTCAATTTTGAACTGGTTGTTGTACATAATCTCTAATTTGATGGGTGAAATGTAGAATTTTTGTTAGTGATTTTGTAGACATGTAGTGAGTTAGCTGGTCAAATCTCGAGTTTGCTAAGCAAAGTCGAATATCCTAGACAAATCTCGAGTTTGCTTGCAAATCTCAAGTTTGCTTGATGACTAAACTTCAAATTGAAAGTAAAAATTACACGAGAATTTCCATTTTTCCTCTATTTCTCACTTGTTTTGCCTTCTTTTTAAAAAGGAAAATGTCCATTTATGCGACAAAAATCACGTTTTTAAACTTATGCCCTTCTTTTCTTTTAGGCACAAAAGTTAATATTTTCTTAAATTCGCATAATTATTCTATTATTCCATGCCGGAGACTTCTTCTAGTAACCATCCCTAGATTAAGGATTAATGTTTGCATAGTAGGAACAATAATGAAAACAAAAAGAACATAAAAAATTAAAATTATTACCAAAAAAAACTGTAAACATATGCCAAAAAAATAGTCATAGCCTTGAACCTTCTCACCAATCATGATCGAAAATGGATACTCAAGACAATGAGTTGGGGCTTTTTGGCAGTAGCCTAGGACACACAATGAAGATAGTGGTATGTTAGAATTGGGTTGTGACCCGAATTCTTGTTGAGTATTTGATTGAAACAATTATTGGAGGAGTATTAAGAGTTGATAGTAAATTTGAATATGTCTTGAAGGAGTTCAAAGTGAATTTGACTCCTACTTCATCCCAAATTCTCCATTATTGATTTTACCCATTGTAATAAGACTTCATCTTATATTAAATTCTTTATGTATTAATTCTCCTAGTATGTTAGAAATTCTTTGGTTATTAATATTTAGTGGACAACACATATTCGAATTAACTAATATCCAAGTAGTTATTGGTCGAAAGAGATCATTCGTAACTCTATACTATTGATTATAGTTAATTATCCGCCTCGGCTCGTGATTTTCCTAGATTTGGGTTTCCAACTAAATCTTGATTGTTGTATAATCCATTATTTTTCATATTACTCATATTATTCTCGTCTTTAATTATTTGGCCGAATTCTCAACAAGTGGTATCAGAGCGATTCTGGTATCTTGGTTAGTTTATAACAAGTGAAATCAAAGCTAAAAGTTTTGGCAGTTTTTGGGAGGTTCAAAATGGTTATTAAAACGAGGTTCGAATAAGGTCAATTGTTTCAGGGATGACAACTATGAAATTTGAGATTCCGTTTTTGGATCACAATAATATATTTTCTTTGTGACAAATCAAGATGTGAGCGGTTCTTATTCAATTGGATATTGATGATACTTTGTTGGGGATAGATAGAATGCTCACAACAATGACCGAGGAGAAGAAGCAACAGAATGATTGGAAAGCTTTATCATGGGTATATCTTCATCTTTCTAATCAAAAATTTCTGGACGTGGTAAAGGAGAAGAATACTGCTAGGTTGTGGTTAAAATTGGAGCAATTTTGTATAACAAAGAGTTTGACAAGTAATTACACTAAGCATCACTTATATTCTCATCACTTGACAGAATGTGAATTTTTGGAAGATCATCTATCAGTGTTCAAGGAAATCGTTACTGATTTGGAGGCAATGGAGGTCAAATATGGTGAAGAGAATTTAGGGTTGATATTGTTATGTTCGTTGTCACCTTCATATATTACTTTAGAAGGTACCATTCTCCATAGTCATGATACTCATACTATTGATGAGGTATATGATGTGCTTTATTCTATGGAAAAGATGAAGTATCTGATCGTCGATTCTAAGGCCCAGGCAAAGGGTTTTGTTATTTGTAAGAGGAAGACAGGTGGTCATGAAAGGGGCATAGTCAGTCAAGGATGGCAACAGTGCTAAAGTCGGTTGGTATTGTAATAATAAGGAGCACATGAAAAGGGATTACTATAAGTGGCGGAAAACGTTTACTTCTATAAATCAGAAGGAACAACTAGAAAATTTCAATAATGTCAATCTTGTAGAAAAAGGCAGCGATGGAGATCTTTTGACGATTATTGAAGGTGATTCCAAACTTAACGATGATTAGATTCTTATTTCAGCTTGTACTTTTCATATGTGTTCAAATCGGGATTGATTTTTTTTTTTTATATGAAATAGTTACAAGAGGTTCAGTAATGATGGGAAATAATGAGCTTTGTAAAATAGTTTGGATTGATAATGTCAAAATCAAGATGTTTGATGTAACTGTTAGAACACTTGATCAGATTAGGCATGTTTCAGGTATAAACATGAATGTAATCTTTTTGAGTATTCTTAATTCAAAAGGGTACATGTATACCATTGAAGGCTTCTGAAAGTTAGTAAGGGTGCTCAGGTTGTGTTAAGGGGACGGAAAAAGTTCTGGTTATATGTGTTAGAAGGTTTTGGCGGTCACCGTGTATACAGCTGCAGCTTATGGTTCAATAAGCAATAACTTGGGTAGAGTTGGTTGTGATCGGGTTGTTCATGGTAGTTCAAACAATAATACTTAGGAATCTTCTAGTGGCTTAGGTGGAACTAGTTGTGATCTCGTTGATCATGTTGCTCGTGGTGATTCGAACAGGTTGGCAACTCAGGTAGAGTTGGTGTTACTCGTGGTGATTCGAGTAGGTTTGGTGACTCAGTTGGAGCTGGTAATGAACGAGATTATTTAAGTAGGTTTTGCACATAAGGTAATTCCTTTGGTAAGCAAGGCTTGGAATTTGTTCATAATTGTTGAGTATGCCCGGAGAGGCATGGTGAAAGAGATGGAGTAATTTGGTAGAGTGTTTTGTTTGGAGAATTTTGTTAGAGTTGAAGAGTTAAATTTTATTCCTTGTAATGAAATTCGTGTCAAGATAGAGTTTGCTAGAATTGGATTGTGACCCTAATTCTTGTTGAGTATTTGATTGAAAATACCGTTGGAGGAGTGTTGAGAGTCGGTAGTAGACTTAAATATGTCTTGAAAGAGTTTAAGGTGAATTTGACTCCTACTTCATCCCAAATTTTCTATTATTGGTTTTTTCCCCATTGTATTGAGATTTCACCTTATATTAAACTCTTCATGTATTAATTCTTCTAGTATGTTAGAAATTCTTTGGTTATAAATATGTGATGCACACCACATAGTGGAATTGTCCAATTAGTTATTGGCCTAAAAAGATCATTTGTAACTCCTTACTATTGATTATAGTGAATTCTCTGTCTCTGCCCGTGATTTTCCTGGATTTAGGTTTCCATTGGTTGTTGTGTGATTCATTACTTTTTTCATAATGCTTATATTATTCTCGTTTTTAATTATTTGGCCGAATTCTCAACAAGTGGTATCAAATTTATTCAGATATCTTAGTTGGTTCATAACATGGTCCAACTCCGACAGACAAATTCTTCATACTTAGATCTTCTGTGAATCATTTCTTGAGAAATAGATTAAACATCAGAGTCTAGAGAAGGTTTTTGAGATTTTGGAACTCAAACCGATTGAAATTGGCAGCATCTTTCAATTTTTGTTTTTGGCTACGGGTCTATTATTTTGGATCGGTTAAATTGGGTCTTCAAAAGTGGGCTCAAAATATTAAATGGATTAATTATGAAAAGGGAGGAAATTACACACAACCCTATATTTTAATTTTACATTTCAAAAATTACGATTCAAATAAATTCTTTCAAAAGTCGGATATCAATACAAAATCACCCTACCCTACCCAACACCACCTGACCCCGGAATAACCTAAAACCATACAAAAATAAGACCATACCAAACAAGACCCACCTCACCCAAACCATACATCTCTTTCTCTCTATTATCTATACCAACTCCGCCCGACATAATCAACTTCGGCCGGACGGTCGAGCTCATCGTCAACTACAACATCTAGAAGGAGTCCAATCTCCACCTTGTTCTCTGCCTCCAAGGTAGTGCATTGTGAGGTAGAAGAGAAAATCTGTTGCCTGCCTTCCTTCTAGTGCATCTAATGGTCGGTACAGCAACGAAAGCCGTTGTTAGAAGCAGCATGCATCACTTGGTGGTGATTTTTCTTCTCCACAACCATGCTATCTTACACAGATGCCAACCAGTTCGACTGAGTTGACTGAGAGAAGTCGATTCAATCGTTCTTCACCTTGACAATGAAGGATTCCTCTCAATTAATGATTGCGACTTCAGTGATGTGAGGTCCACAGTTGGAGGATTAAATTGATTGTTCCCCAAATCAGTGGACTTGGTGCTTGAAAACTTATTAAATCATTGGCGGCTTTGAACTGAAAGTGGTGGTTGTGGTTATGGATTGAGGTGTGGGTGGGAGTCCTTTTGTTTAATCTACCGACTTAAATACTATATCGTATTTTGGGCACCGCCTATTTAGCTTGTTGTTTTGGGTTGTGGTGGTGGTAGGTTGCGACGGTGTGTGGATCTATTTTGTGGTACGTGTTCGGATTT
Organism: Fraxinus anomala; assembly: GCA_903798345.1. NCBI lineage: Eukaryota > Viridiplantae > Streptophyta > Magnoliopsida > Lamiales > Oleaceae > Fraxinus > Fraxinus anomala. The sequence continues at coordinate 6,664 of CAIGRN010157614.1, forward strand.
GTGTGGGATGGCGTATGCGGTGTGTATAGTACAATTGAAGACGATGGTGATGGGTTGTGATGGTGATTTGTGTGTGATGTATTGGAAGCGGTGGTAGTGCTGTGGTGATGGTGAGGTAATATTGATTTTTTTGGTGGTGTGAATGGAGATGGGATGGAACAAGCTAGATAAACAATGTTTGTGATCAACTATTGAATAATTATGACCAATAAAATGGATAAATCGTGATCAATAAATAATATGTGACCTAAAAATGTGTGTTTTTTTAACTAAATTAATAATTGTGACCTAAAATTTGTGTACCTAGAAATAACTTGTGATCAATTAATTTAATAATTGGTGATCGTGACATAAGTTGTGATCTATAAAAATTGTGATTTGTGATCGAGAAATGAGTCGTGATCAATTAATTTGATAAATCATGATCGATAAAAAAACTGTGACCTAAAAAACTCGTAATTTGTGACTATGACTATGACATTCTGTAATTGTAACTAATGCGTAACTGTAACCATAAATTATATGGTATTGTGACTTTAACATATTTAATTAATAAAATTTATTTAATTAATATCACTTAATTTTTGAAAGAATTTTAAAAGTTTGTCAAATTTGGAAGTATATTTTTAAAGATTAGGGTCCGTTTGATTACAAGAGTGGAATTTGGGTGGAAAGAAAATGAATTCCAGGGAATTGAATTGCCTAGAATTGTTTTCCTGAAAATTGTCAATTAATTGTGTTTGATTGATATAATTTTTCACTTGGAAAATATTGAAATTTTGAATCTTTTGGTGTTCATTTGACTTTATTTTTTTATGAAAATTGTCCATTAAAGGAAAAAAATAAATTTCACAATTGTTCATGAAATTTGTTTCCATTGTAAAAAAATAAATAAATAAATAAATAAATGGAAAGCCATTTCCCACCATTCCTCAATTGCCAAGAAAACCCACCGTGTGAGCACCAAGCAAGAAAATCAAATGCCAAGAAAATATTGTACATCAAACAAGGCATTTGTGGAAGATGGAATTTATTTTCCATTTTCCATGAAAAATGTTGATGAATCAAATAGGCAGAGTTATGTATTCTTCCCAAAAAAAAAAAGGTCTCCAAATTTATGGGTCCCTTTGATATTGGCCCTAAGGCAGGGCCCGACTTACCTCGCCTCATGTTCGGCTCTAGGTGGGATTTCTCCTAATTTCACATTTGAGGATATCAATTATAAACGCCATTTATTCATAGTATACCAAGATTTAAAAATTCAAGTTTCATAATCATATCACACATTATAATTATAATGGTTCAATAGTATAATTATAAGAGTCAAAGATGAGTAATTGAGTCAAACTTTAACATGTTCATCTATGATGGACTTAGGATCCATCACTCAAATTCAAATATAAAACACATTTATTCATGTGGACACATTTGAATTCAAATTCAATAATCATTTTACACTCGTACAAATATCTTGCTCGTTCTATTTTTACATGGTCGAATCATGGAATATAAGGTTCAAAATTATAATTAAAGTCAAAGATGAGTGATTGAATCAAATTTCAAATTTCAAATTTCAAAGTGTTCATTTATGATGGACTTAGGACCATCATTTGAATTAAAATATGAAACATCATTTATTCATAATAGACAAATACTTTTAAATTTAAATTTTGTAATCGTTTTACATTCATACAAATATCTTGCTCGTTCTATTCTTAAAAGGTCGAATTATGGACTAAAATGTTAAAAATTGTAATTAAAGTAAAAAATGAGTAACTAAGTCAAATTTCAAGGCGTTCATTTATGGTGGACTTAGGACCATCATTCGAATTAAAATATAAAACATCATTTATTCATAATAGACAAATATTTTGAAATCAAATTTCATAATCGCTTTACACTCATACAAATAACTTGCTCGTTCTATTCTTACGATGTTGAATTATGGACTAAAATGTTAAAAATTGTAATTGAAGTAAAAAATGAGTAATTGAATCAAACTTCAAGACGTTCATTTATAGTGGACTTAGGACCTCGTTCGAATTAAAATATGAAACACTATTTATTCATGATAGACAAATATTTTGAATTCAAATTTCATAATCTTTTTACACTCGTGCAAATATCTTGCTCGTCCTACTCCTACTCCTACGAGGTCAAATTATTGAATAAAAGGTTGAAAATTATAATTAAATTCGAATATGACTAATTGAGTCAAACTTCAATGTGTTCATTTATGGTGGACTTTGGACCCATCATTCGAATTAAAAACGTGTGGACATGTCCACGTTCTGCAAACCCTGATGCCCGTAATATGAATTATTAAATCCAGATAAATATTTCTTTTATAAAATTATTCATGTGGGCCCTCCTCTTGGTAGGTCTTATTTCTTTTCCATAAAATAAAAAGAATACATTTTTATTACCAGATTTTTCTTCTACCCTTACCAGCAATGTCGATAGTTTCCAAGAAAATTCATCTCCATCGTCATTGAACATTAGGAGCAATTGTACCTTACCAGCAATGCAGAGTAACTCCAAAATGGCCTAAAAGTTTTATGTCACCCCATAACCGCTACAGTTGACGGGTTCAAAAAAAGGAAGGTTCCGAAATTATCGATCTTTCTTTTAGTTACTGTACTACAACTTCATGTCTACTACTCATCAAAAAGAAAGGTTCCCATTGTCACTTCCCAAGTAGGAGGTCACCATTGATCCACTTGGCATCCAAAAAACACACCACATGGCCAATCCTACAATGGCTGTTGGTCCTTTTCTAGATCTTGAAATGAAAACACCAATTTTTGTTCAGCTCAAATCTTTACTGTATATTGAACAGCAACAAGATTTTAACTTCTTTTTTTCCTTTTTTTTTTTTAATATCGTCCAATATTATATAGTATACACTTTCAGACAAATCATTAACGAAATCAATCTCCCACATTTATTGATTATGCAACTGTCATCAACAATAGGACCAATGGACCATTCTACATCTCCTTTGCCTCTCTCCCAATTCATCATTGCAACTGCACTAGACACAAATTTAACTCATGTCTGCCGCCTCAATTGCCTTCCCATGCCAGTATTCCCCAGTTTATATAAATTGTTCCATCAGAACAAAGAAATTTTACCTTTTCTTTCTTTTCTACTACTGCCTTTAGTAACAATAATCCCGTTTCTAGAAAAGAAAAGCTGTGGAAAAAGTGTGTCATTTTCCTACGGCTTTGCTATATATGAACTCCCAGCAAAGACTTGCTAGCAACAAAATTTAATATACTTTCATTCATTCAAAACCGAAAATGTCATTTTCATCTTCAGAAAACTTCCTAAAAAGGTTCTGTGTGGAGGACTTTCATACAAGTAATGAAACCCAAAGTGGTTTCTTCTCTAGTGATCTCCTGCCATCACTTGGAGCTCGAATCAACCAGGCAATAAAAATCAGAAAATGCATAATTTCCCCATTCAACCCGCGTTATAGGTGAATAACTTGCCTCCGCTCTAGAGGATACAAATTGAGAGGCCACTAATTCTCATTTTCTGCTCTTCATTTCAGGGCCTGGGAGATGTTTCTTGTTCTCTTGGTTATTTATTCGGCCTGGATTTCTCCATTCGAGTTTGCATTTTTGCGTTACAAAAAAGATGCCCTGTTCATCATAGACCACATTTTCGACAGCGTCTTCGCCATTGATATTCTTCTCACCTTCTTCGTGGCATATCTTGATAGCCAATCTTACCTTCTAGTTGATAATCGTCGAAAAATAGCATTAAGGTAAACACAGCCATCTATAACTGTTTACATGTTCGAGATATCTTTAATGAATACAGAAGCAGCAAAATTGTTTACTTGTGTTATATTCGACTAACAGGTATCTATCCACCTGGTTCATCTTTGATGTCTGCTCAACAGTACCATTTCAATCTATCAGCCTCCTTTTCACAGATCACAATGGTGGATTAGGGTTTCAATTTCTCAGTATGCTTCGACTTTGGCGTCTCAGAAGAGTCAGCTCCCTGTTCGCACGGTATTAAAATCTTTCATACAGTCCTCTCCTATCTAGAGTAGTAGTATTACACAATAACTCTTGGTAACCCACCACTTGTTTTTTCTTCAGACTCGAAAAAGACATCCGGTTTAATTATTTCTGGACTCGCTGCACAAAGCTCATCTCTGTAAGTAACTGCTAGTTCTGTGTGTTACTACATACAAAATTGCCAGTGAATTTACATATATAAATTGCTGCCTTTTCCCTCTGAATTCAGGTAACTTTGTTCACGGTTCATTTTGCTGGGTGCTTTAACTATATGATAGCAGATAGATATCCCAATCCCACAAAAACTTGGATTGGTGCAGTTTATCCTAATTTCAAAGATATGAGCCTTTGGGACAGATATATAACTGCAATATATTGGTCCATAGTGACATTAACCACAACAGGTTATGGGGATTTGCACGCTGAGAACCCAAGAGAGATGCTGTTTGATATCTTTTACATGCTATTCAATTTGGGATTGACAGCTTACCTCATAGGGAACATGACAAACCTTGTAGTTCATTGGACCAGCCGCACCAGAAACTTTGTAAGCCTCCCCCTCCCTCATCTCCTTCACTCTCTCCCAGTAAAGAAATCCATTAAGTACATATTTAGCATGCTGATGAGTATAATGAACAAGATTTTGGTTTGGTGCTGCAGAGAGATACCATTAGAGCTGCTTCAGAGTTCACAAAACGAAACCATTTGCCTCCACATATACATGGGCAACTTTTGTCACATATATGTCTCAAATACAAAACAGAAGGATTCAAACAGCAAGAGGCCCTCAATGGACTGCCCAAGGCCATTCGTTCCAACATTGCTCATTATCTATTTTACTCCGTTGTTCAAAATGTCCATCTCTTCCAAGGAGTTTCAAGAGACTTCCTTTTCCAATTGGTATTCTTCTCTTTCTTCTTCCTCTCACGACATTTTCTCATGGAGGAACCAACAAATAAGTTTGAATTGTGTATTCTTCATTATCTGAAAAGGTCCCGGAATTGAAAGCGGAGTATTATCCTCCTAAAGAAGATGTGATTTTTCAAAATGAGACCCCAACAGATGCATATATACTTGTCTCAGGAGAAGTGGTAAGTAATCTAGTATACCTCAAACAAACTAGAAAGTGTAAATCCCTAAAAAAAATTTGCTTTTCGCCTTCTCACATACTTAATAAAATACTTTTTGGTTGTCGCAGGAGCTAATGTCAAGGATTGATGGGCAGGATCAAGTAAGCAATTTTTAAGCATTCTATGTCAGTAAATTTGCATATAAATAAGAAAATGGATAGCACAGAATATCGAGTCATTCTTTCATATGCATACAGGTCCTAAGAAAGGCTGCAGCAGGGGAAATTTTTGGAGAAGTAGGGGTTTTATGTGGAAAGCCTCAGCCTGTTGGTGTCCGAACAACTGAACTTTCTCAAATACTACGGTTGAGCAGGAAAGCACTACTAAACATTCTTCAAGTGAATCCAGCAGATGAGCAAACTATTATGAACAATCTTTTCCTGGTAAATTCAACGAGCTTCGTATCACTATTGCTTCTCGTTTGTAAGAACTCAAACTGAACCGCTAATTTTAATTGCAGAAACAAAATAGATGGAGAAGCATAGACATCGAGGGTTACCATGATCCAAGTTTGATCCAAAGTAATTGGCTATGTAAATCTAAAGGCATATATGACCCAGTATCGAGTTATGAAAATAAAAGGAATTTAGACGAAAACAAAATTGAGTTATTTGGGCCAGAAATGGGTGAAAAAACTAGGATTAGTCAGCATATAGAAAATGGGGAAACTACTTATGGCAACAGTCATCATCGCAAACAAACATATATCAGCTCAAGCAGTTTTACGTATCCAAACAGCGCAGACGCATTGAAATCAGACAAGAAGAGAGTCACCATTCACATGAAGTTTCAAAACCACAAAATTTCACAAAAGCAGTTCGGGAAGCTAATAATTCTACCTGATTCACTAGAAATGCTATTTGAAATAGCAGGTAAGTCTCATTTGAACCCTAGACACATTCAAAACAAATAACTAGCCCTTGTTTGATAAAAATATATTGAGATTTTAAGCTGGCGAGACCATGTGTGGTTAAAAAGTGAATAAAAGTAGTGGGTCGAATGATATGTGTGGTTGAAATGAAATTTGACCATCTTAAAATCTGGAAAAAGTTTTACCAACCAAGGGCTTAATGACAAAAAATTGATAACTGAGGAAAAATTTCGAACTTCAAATACACTACATTACAGATATTAACTTTTCATGGCGATTTATCTGATTCTCCTGCGTTCCTCGTGAAATTGCAGGTCAAAAGTTTGGAGAGTACAATGTTACAAAAGTCGTAAATGCAGAGAATGCAGAAATTGATGACATTAGTGTTATACGTGACGAGGATCATTTGTTTCTGCTGCCGAGCAAGTAACAGCATAGAATGCGATGAGACCTAACAATTATCAGAGGCCACAATCTAGGCATGCAGAGAGCTAGGCACTTCAAACAATTGTATATTGCAATATTCTAACAAAATTGAGTTTATACACATAATGATGCATTTTTGGGTTGAAAAAAGGAGGGAAACTGGGCAAATATCATAAATCATAAGGGTGAAGTTGTTGACCAGGGAACACAATAAATATAGAACAATATGTGTTTCCCAAAGCTTGTGGTCTGATTTAGTCTCAAGTTGTAGACTTGTAGGTGATCTACCTATGACGGTGGTTTTTCAATTGTCATGATGGATTCCAGGTGAATTACTGCTGGAAACTTGGGGATTTGACGACTGATTTATGTTTTATGATCAAGCTAAGTCATATTAATTTTAGCAAAGAATAGTGAAGGAGGTAGATATGTTATTCTGAATTCTTGGATTCTATTGGGATCAATATTCTCTTCGAAAGGTCAACTTGAAAGAGCTTTGATTCCCCTAATTGACGAGTGTTTCAATCTGAGAATGGTCACATTCGCTTTTCTAATATTTTCCATTTTCAAGTACAAAGGAGCAAAACATTCTTCAAGGAATGAAATCAAGTTAATAATCAGTTCATTCAGTATAAAATATATAAGTTCATCAATATCACCAAGACAATTGTTGAAGGAAAGAGCGTAATTCATGGATTGGATGGTTTGAGATTTCAAGAAAAATGGGGATGTCATAGTCAAAAACATTTGTGGCGTGGTAACGTTCTTTTTTCTATACATTAAGTGGATAATTAGTAAAATCGAAATTTAGAAAGTTTTGAAGGACGGTTCTTTCAACCTTCTTAATCATGCAAGCATATGTGGAAGTTGGCCAACATGACTTTCTTACAAAGCGAATCAATATAATCAAACTCAATGCAGATGGATACTCGTAAGGAAATCTGAATAAGTCAAAAATTGGAAGACTGGTCAGGGATGATCAAAGGAAATGGACACATGCTTTATGGGGAATATTAGACATGCGTGGAGCCTAACTATCGAATTGTGGACAACGCTCATTAGAAATAACTCGTCAGGAACAACAAGAATGGTATCATAGCAGGACAGATTAAAATATGCACATATAATTTAAGTTTAAAATCATAAGAAAAAATAATAATAATAAGAGTCTGGGTGGAGGCAAGGCATTTTGCCATCCTTGAGGGACAAAATGAGAGAAATGCGATCCTTGAAATAGATTCCATTGAGTCAATATATATGTTAAAATATGTTGATAATCGAAAATCATCTACAATGAGCTATTCATTAGCTTCATTTCTATTTTAGAGAGCCAAACTTCTTTTCGAGGTGTCCAATAAATTTCTTATCTTCAAAAGTTAAAATAAAGAGTTGATTTGACTCTCAAAATGCGAATCAAATTCATTCTCTATACAATGCTTCATTTATTATTGCCTAATTTTCTTTTAGTTTTGTTTTTATTTCTACGAAAACTTTTTCTTCAATTCCTAAATTAAACCTATTTATAAAGAAAAAATAGAGGGAAATGATAAAGTACAAAAGAGGAAAAATGATGAATAATAATTACTTATGGAAAAATATAATGAGTGGATATAAAGAGTGCTATTGGAGTTGTGTAAAAAAATTACTCTTTATTTTAATATTTTTTTTAAAAATGTTCTTCATATGGTAGATGATGCTTTATAAAAAGACTACTATTGGAGATGCTATAACGTTCTTATTGAGGATTCATACTTCTTACTTTTGAACTTAATATCTAAATGTTGCACATAATAAGGCGATGAAACATTTGCATAGAATCACCTTACAAACCTACGAGAAACTTAAGATAAAAATCATGTTATTTTTGAAAAATCCACATGCCTCTATTAATTCTCTTCTACTAGTAGACTTAATAAGGGTGGCCTTCGCTAAGACTTGTAATTAAAATTTTTATTTCATTGTTCTTCCTATGTACCTACTAAAAAAAGGGGTTGGAAAATAATGAGACTATAGTTTATAGCTATAGTGCCATTTTTCCTGATTATGCTAAAGAATTTATAAAAATTTTAGGACTAGCTAAATATGCTTTAAAAATTGAAGAAAGGAAATGATACAATAAAGTTATGTTTGGAACTCGGGTATGATTTGTTGAGCTCGAAATATGACAGTGTGTCTGGTGGCCAATAGATAACAGTTTCTCTCCCGTCTACATATATATTACCTTGCACACTTGGACAGTCACGTGACACGATCATGCGCACCCCAATGCTTAGTGCAAATGATGAAGAAGATGTATATATTTGGTTGTGGGACAAATACAATGGACGAGAACATGGGCGTCAATTTTGAAGAGAAAACACCAGACTTGTAATCTGTGAATATCGTTCCCACTACTTCTTTGTTAGAATAGCCTTACCTTTAGGACACACCAAGTTTGAGTTTTTCTATCAAGAGAGAAGACGTGATGTCTATTGGATATTTAATACATGGCTTCATCTTTATGACTCATTAGTCAAAATATGTCAATCCCGGT
>CAIGRN010157621.1:0-22363 GCA_903798345.1 Fraxinus anomala
AAAAAAAAAAAAAAATCTCAACGAAATTGGAAAGAGATACATATTCACAATCTATCTCAAAGTTTTATAAGTATTTTACAAAAAAAAAAAAAAAAAGTTAATAACACTCTTTCAATATTAGTATATACGAAGTTCATTCTTAATTTTAATCATAGTATAATTTTCTCCTCTCTAACCCATTATAATAAGTTCTGCGAATTATACATTTGACATCCACTACTTATGTTCAAAAACAAACAACTTGAATAAAGATTCTATTCTATCTCCAATTCAGTTTTTAATTTCTTATTTTCCTTGCTTGTTTAAGTGATTTTAAAATATCAATAAAGCCTTACTCGTTGCAACAAAGTTACAGTTATAACCTATAATTTAAAAAAAAGAAAAAAATATCTTATTTCCTTTCTGTCCACAACATTTTTAATTGTTGTCGGACAATTTTATGCTAATAAAAGAACTAGTATCTCAAAATACAAAATATTAGTTGAAACTGAAAATGCTATTGTTAGCATTGTGTGTGTGTGTGTATTAAAAAAATCCGGACACCTGCGTGCACGGAGTCTCCATGTGGCACGGAGGAAGTCTCTGTGTGGAACGGAGACCTGTCTCCGTGCAACACGATGTTTTATTTTTTTTTAATCCAACAGTTTTTCAATCAATCATTTTCAATTCTATACAAAACCAATTGATAAAACTCCTATAAGATAAAATATTTACCAAAACTCATGTTTTACTCATTCCTCCAGTAATTAAGCAAAACACAATTGAGAATTTCATGCCGAATTCACAAGTAGGGTGTTAATGCAAGTAGTTATGCATCGATTGAAAATTTGTTAAAAATAAATATTTAAACTTGGTTTTAGCAATTATTTAAAAAGGCAAAGAGGTGAAAGAGAGATATATTAGTATGTGGTGAAATTTAAACAGAGAGTACTAAATGATTACTTAGAGTATACACTGAGACAAAAATTGTCACAGGTGTCATGCTAGTGGAAATTGTGGGAGAATCCATAAGAATATTTTGGCAATTTGTAGAAGTAGACAAAGATTGCACCATTGAAACAAATAAGAGAACAAGTGAGCTTCACAATTCAAATTTCCCACAACCCTAACCGGAAATTACAAAATTTCTTTCTACGCCAGTGTAAGCTCATTTCCTCTCGTATCCATTTCTACCAATACTCATCCAGGTAATTTAGTTTTCTACTTCATTCTGGGATTATAAATTATGGAATGGCAAAGAAAACTACTCGTAGTATAGATTATTAATCTATGTAGCATCAAATAATTTGGCGACGTTAGACAAAAACTTTTAAGAGTATCTTAGGAAATGAAGTTAAATATAATCTTAAAAATTCTAAGCATACAAGTGATAAATTTGATATACAAAACTCAAGAATATTTTTTTATTGTTTTACTAATGTGATTGTGAGTGCAGTTTCAGAAGAAGAAAATTATGGAAGGATTCTTCAGTTCAATTGAATACATATTCGTGGCTAAATATACAAACAATCAGCTTCATTCCAACCAGTTAGAATGTGTTTTGTGACTTTTAGCTACATTTACATGTAAATTGATGGGAAGAATAAATTATGTCGTTTACGTATATTTGATTTCAAAAGGAATGCACGAGGAAGAATCTTATGGTGTAAATCAAGCATTGCAGTAGAGCGAGATGTTCCCGAATCAAATGAGCCGAGTAAATGAGAGAGACCATCGATATTAGTATCAGAAATAGAACTGAAATCCTGAAGGGCAAAAAAAAAAAATTTGAACAACATCTCAAAAAAGAATCTACCTAACATTTCTTTTTAAAGCCTTTTCCTAACCACATTATCTGCACATATAGACTTTTCATGATTTCTTCTACTCCAAACTATATAAAAAATTTCATAACAGGTGTAATTCATTCTAAAAAGTGAACTAACTTCATTGTCTATCAAAATCCTCAATTTAATAGTTTTTTCAATTATACAAAACTAAAATGTTTAAACAGTAACATCACTACCATTCAAGTGAAAGAATTGAAGGGTCAATGAAAAGTTTATAATTATATATATTTTCATGTATTCCTACTTTTTGTCCCTTTTGCATATACATACGGTGTTTTTTGTTTACATCTTTTGATTTTTTTATATTCACTATATAGTGGACACATCTTGTCTATTCTTTAATACTATTTGACAATATCTAAATCAACTTACTAAAAATACCTCCTACGTATGTCCCGAATTTCGAGATCTCAAATCGAAAAGAAAAAAGGATTGAAACAAATGTATCTATAATTATCTAAACTGTTGAGAAAATGATTAGGAAACACTATTCCATTACAATTCATGCACAAAAATTTACAATTGAACCAAACTTCAACTTTATAAGTTTTACACAGTTCTTAGTGATATCTGAAACCATAGATACACATGAAAATAAGTTGACATGTTCAATAATTCGAACCACTATGTCTCAAGACGTACGCTATAATGCCATCAGGTAGAATGAAGAATATTGCAGAAGATATAATCGTGAAGACACTACTACTTAGAAATTGTGAGACCAAGCTCATTACCACTGGATTTTTTGGTAGACAGAGGTTGACTTTGGGCAAATTTTGTGAATAGATTAGGAATATCTTGGGGTTTAATTCTCAATGCTGCATCTTTTACCTACATAACAGAGAGTAGTCATAGTTAACCAAAACAAATAAGTATAATCATGTTTAGGAAAGTACATTAATTAGTTACAAAGATGCAAACTTGTACAGGCAAATAGAAATGATTATCACTTGGTACGGAGAAAAAATCAGGGGCTTGAGGATTGCTAATTGCTAAGTTACTCTAACTTTGCAACAAAAGTAGATATGGAGATGTTGCCCAGAGAACTTTATAGCATTTCCTACTACATTTGAAAGAACTTGCATTAGCCATTTCTCATCACCAATGGCATCCTCTGGCAAATCTGAAGACAAACTCGATGTAATAGACAACTTCTTCACAGATGGTATAGGCTTTATCAAGTTAAGGGCCAGCAAAAAGAAGCAGACATCTCAGTTGGCTAAATATATCAAGCAGGGTAACCAAAGTAAACTATAATTTGTTTTATATTCAAAGACTGATTTAAAACAAATAATTACAAACAAATATTGTATAATCCTATCTACTTAAAGAGTGGATGAAGTGTAAAAGGTTCTATATCAAGGTGAAAGCTACCATCTTCCAGTTTTGAAAGATCTAAAACATCATTGATAAGTGCAGCCAAAAGGCTACTGCATTTGACGATTGGTTCAACCATTAGACGCTGCTTAGGCGTCAGCTCAGTTTCTTGTAATAAAGATGAATGTGTGATGATGGCATGCATGGAAGTTCTCATTTCATGATTCATAACAACGAAGAAATCATTACACGCACGAATAGCCGTCTCTGCTTCTCGTCTTGCAAGATGAAGAGCAACATTCTGCAACATAAGAAGTTCCCTTGCCCTTATAGACTTTTATAGAATTTCATTATGTGAAAGAGTAACAGCTAGCTAATTCAACAATAAATATAACAAATAAGACACTCTGTGCATTAATTAACTTTAAATGCAATTTTAGCTGAATTGAAAAACAGATGCTTGAACAAAATAATCATAAACACAATAAGGTAGCAAATTTTCTACATATGAAAGTTAGGACAGGTGCCCATAAAAATACAAACAATTCATTCAAAATTATGAATTTGAATAAATGCCCAAACAATTTCCACAAATAAGTGATAGCTGGGAGCTCTTAAATGCGGGGAGAAGAGAATGGTGTGGGTGGGTGGGTGTACGGACTGTAAGGGGTGGGGATTGGGGACTAACCTAACACCATGAGCTCCATTGAAGGTGTATAACCCAATTTGGGAGCAGATCTTCTGGGGTTGTTCTTTTTGCCATATTGATTCAAAAGAAAATTAAGCAAAATGGACAGGTTAAAATACACAACAGGTATCTAATGAAAATTGCAACTAAAGCAAAGACATATAGTCACGACCTCTACCAAAAGAAGATCCATAATTGTCTGCCTATATTATTGAACCACAGTCTTGCATTCTTGGTTGACGACTCATGTGGCTCCAATAGCATGGTTAATCGTGGTGATAATAGTCTACAAAATACAAGAGATTAGTAGATAAGTATTAGCTGAGCATATAATGGCAAACCAACTTGGAATCTCTTCACACACACATTATATTATTCCCACAGACGTACTGTAGGACCTGCTAAGAGAGAAGTTCCAGAGTCTGCAATTGCTGAACATCCGCCACCACAGTAACATAAAAAACATAGGCTTAAACTATATTTAAGAGGACTGGGGGAGTAAGAATTAACCAATTAGAATGACAAAAAAGCTTTTCATGTGACAATTATTTAAATTATTTAGAAAAGTACAATTAGAAGGCTTCGAAGAGTGCATACCAGTCGGATTATCATCAATGAGGACATCACTCATATCAAACTGAGAATATAATAATCAGACTCACCATAGTGTCCTCCAGTCATTCATGAAACTATATCCAACATACCGACCGGTAATTATTGCTCCATGTGGCATGCTCCTCACTTGGGAAGATGAATTCCAAAAGTTGAATGTTGCCATACCTTTTTACAATTTGAATAGCTTGGAGTTGTCTGCCGAGGAAATGCTGTTTCTCCGGAAATTATTAGCCAAGAAAAGAAAAATAAACATTTCCAATAATGTAACTACTAATAAGTTTTCTCTTGTTCTATACTACCTTCTAATTGAACAAGACGTCGAGATTTTCTCTTTCGTGTTTCTAGATTGATATCGAATTCATCACTTTCCATCCGTAATTCTTTGTGCCTCTTATTTTTTGTAAACATTGAAGCCTGAAAATCACAGGCAAAATGTAGGATACGAAACAACTGTGAGGAGAAAGAAATGCAGATGGTGTAGCTAAGAGTGGAATAACAGCTTAAACAAATACATAAAGTCTAAAATTTTTATTCTATGTTTAGTAATTTTCTTTTTTGAATTATAAACAATCAAATGACAACGAAAATTTTAGAAAATGAAAAAATACATAAAGAGAATGTTAGCACTCTTTTCAATATTTTCACCAAGCGAAGAAAACTCCTTTTCATTTGTAGTAATGTACACTAACCATTAATGTATCATTTTCAGTATACCTTGAAAAATTATAGAAGTGGAAATCTGAAGAACAATAAAACCCAAAAGGGAAGGAATCAAACCCAAATTCGAGTTGCGTCTGGAATTCATGTTCCTTGCTAGTACGGAATGGTATATCACATACGTCTTCATATTTCTCTGGCTATTCAAATTGTTGAAAAGGTATGACAACATTCCACTTTCGAAATTAATTTTCCCAGGTGAGAAGCATGCCACGGGGAGCAATAATTACTGGCCGACATGTTGGATAGAGTTTCATGAATGACTGGATGAACATTATGGTGAGTCGGGTTTTGCCTGTAACAAGAGCATGTGAAATAATGTTTCGAATTCGAGAGCACATGAAATCTACACTTACACAAGGAATTGAAATATAGTGGATAATTAAAACACAATCCCCAAAATAATCTAGAAGAAAAAACAATAGTTGAACTTATATCACACTGGAGTAGCATTTCCAACTGAGATATCTTGGAATCCAAGTCTAAATATCCCATCAAACTTAGCAACAAAAAATGTAACACTAAGCTATCTTGTCGCCTCAATAAATTCCTGAGAAGTCAACAATGTGCATTAGGTTATTTCACCTATCGACTTATACCTCACATTAACCAATAGAAAAGGTTATAAACCTAATTCTTGACGAAAAGGTCATTGACTTTGACGTTATCCTGGTTGAAGAATCCAGAAATAGCTACAGTACCATAGTGAATAGCAGTAGATTTTCTTGTATGAATATATAGCCCATAGAAAGGTTATAATACTCAGCAGTTAACTAAATCAATGAAACCAGTTTAAACATCATAGTGAATAGTACGTATAGTCATATGCCAATAAACAAAGAACATCATATGAGAACACATGCTAAATCTAATAAAATAAGTAAAGACCTTTACGTTTCCCTCAACTTCCTAGACAATCCCATTTTCAATTTCATTGTATGGAAATGAGACTGAGAGAAGTTCATCACCTAAAAAATTAAAAATAAGAATGTTAGTCGTGGTGAAAACATTAAATGGTTATGGTAATATGGAAGGCCAATTCAACTCCCAGAAACAACTCGCCCGAATTGCGCAAACTGCTGACTCGGAGCGGGTATGTCATCGCCAAGTCCCTGCGCTAGGAAGAATCAGAAGATGAATCCACAAGGCAATGTCAAGGTGACCATCAACATTTATATCGGTAAGAAGTTAAGGTTTTAAGACTTCGATATTATGCTTTATCATTTTTACATTGAAATATAGAAGAAGAATTTTATATAATAATCATCAATGAAAATTTAATGATAAGATTGATAAAATAATATGTATCTCTTGGCAGGGCACGAAAAAAAAACCCTTCGTTCTGCAAAGAGAAGGTGTGCGGACACTGGCAGAACGGAGACATAGTGTGCGGACACGGTGCCCATGTCCACGCACCGTGTCTCCATTCAGAACGGAGATTTCTTTCTTTTCAGTGGATTTTCACGAAAGTTTCAACTTTGAATGTTATATTTAGTTGACCCTATTATAAAGTTACCAAATAACAGCGTAATGATTTTTTGATGATAAGGAACAAATGTGAGCATGCATAAAATTTCTTTTAGAAGAATGTAAACATCTCCAACCAGAAAAAGGGGAAAATAAAAATTTTAACCACCAAAGGAAAATAGATGTTAAAAGACGCAGCTCATTTTTGTTCTAACAGTTTCAAGTCTGAAGACTCTTGACAAAGTAATCAACATGTCATGGGAGTCAAATATAATGTCACAAACTTGTTTAATGGTAATGCATATAAAGAATCCAATCACTAAAAAATACCACAGTCTACCCTTGTTACAACCAATCGAAGTCGATCAAAAAAAGATGAAATTTTAGGTAATTACACGTAGTGAATAAAAAAAACAATAATTGTCTCACTCATTGCAACAACACATTAACCACAATAATTACAAAATCCCAACTATAGAATAATAAAGTACATAAAAAAAACAAAGTCTAGAGACTGACTTGCTTATAAGTCATATTTGTAGGACGGTCATGGTACGGGTCCACTAATGATACAAGATCACCAAATTTTTCTGCAGAAGTCCTCCAAATGTCAGGAACTCCTTTCCATTCTTTAGAAGGTAAGACGCCATTTCCTAATAGTAGCGTATTTTCTAAAATGGGAGAAAACTTTCTGATTTGCATTTCTTTCGTCTGTAGATAAATGCAGGTAAATGTTAAATCCACATAGTTTATATGCTTTTAAGCCCCAATTTCTACATTCAGAACATTTTTCATTATTTTTTTGGGGAAAAGATGGACAACCAGTCTGCAGCATAGAAAATCAATATTGTACCAAATTCTTATAAATTTAATTTCTTAATAAAATACCGAGATCCTTATCAACAGCTGCTAGAAGAATAAGAGTTATGAATCTTCATGTATCCTAGTATTTTGTATTAAAGCCATTGAATTTGACTCGCACACAAGTAAAAAAATCACCTACTTAATGCAGGCATACAAACAAACATAAGAGAAGAAAAGAAGATGTGTGCGTAGATAGGTAGGCAGGTTATAGTGACCAGTTGTTAGAAGGTGGATAAAAACCAGATTAACATTGTACTTCATTTATGAAAGTCTAAATGTTGGAACCACTCTTGGAAGAAGTTTACAAGACCTATATTCATCCATCATCAAAGCGTTATGATCACTTATACATTTGAATTAAGATATTTGTGAATAACTTTACCCAATGTCTGAGCATGGTTTACCAGGTAAAAAAAATTAAAGCATTTCTCAATTTACTGATAACACGAATAAAATTACGAGGTAGACATTTTGGACTGATAATCTAGTAATAATCTATATTCGTCATATGAGCAGTTCCCATCACAAAATATATTACAGATTGAATGCAGTCAAAGAACTAATATATCATGAAAAGAAAAGTATTGCAAAACTCAAATGAAACAAATGTGGATGTGTTCTATTCTTTTTCTCGAAAAAATTTTCTAATTCCAAACTTTCCCTTTTGATTCCAAGCAGTTATCATGTTAATCTTGACCTCATTGACATCCCAAAATCTCACAGCAAACTCAAA
The DNA here is from genome assembly GCA_903798345.1 of Fraxinus anomala. NCBI lineage: Eukaryota > Viridiplantae > Streptophyta > Magnoliopsida > Lamiales > Oleaceae > Fraxinus > Fraxinus anomala. Next base: position 8,231 of record CAIGRN010157621.1, read on the forward strand.
TTTTCTCCTTTTGGCCTAACTGCCCTTAATTCATTCACGTGGTATAAATCTCAATATATTACATGCAATATTAATCTAATAAAAGAAAATGTATTTCATTGTTAAATTTAAAAACTAAAATAAAATAAAAATAGTTGTCTCCGTTAGCGAAAGAAGAAAATGTATCTCATTGCAAAAAAAAAAAAAAAAGGCGTCGTGCAGCACAGAGGAAATTTTTTTTCCCTTCCCTAAGAATCAATGATAGCCAAACAATAATAATAATAATAAAGAAATTTAATATCTTCAATCTAATAATGTAAAATCTAATAATGTAAAATTTTACGAAGAATCCATTAAATTTTTTGATCTCCTTCTCCAAAAGCTCTAGAGGATCAATTATTTCCTTTGTCACCTCANATCTCCTTCTCCAAAAGCTCTAGAGGATCAATTATTTCCTTTGTCACCTCATCTCCATCGTCACCACCTCCGCACATAGAATCTCCAACTTTCTTTTCATCATCACTCAATCTGGCCATTTATTTGGCTTCCCATTTGTACAAATTTCACCATTTTCAATATTGACATTTTGCACCCAAACTGAAAGAAAATAAAAAAACCTTTAGAGTTGGTTTGGCAATCTTGTTTTTGCAGACAGTAAAACACGGGCTGAGCAAGAATTTTTGCTTTTGCAGAGAGTGAAACACAAGGCTTCTCATGCGAAGCAGTGGGAAATGTCTCTCACGAGTGGGAAATGAAGGAGTCGGAAACGAAGGGGGCTTTTGCAAAAACACAGGTCTTCCCGGGCGAATCAATGGGAAATCTTAATTATAGCACGTCATAAGTCTAAATCTACATATAATCAAAAATTAACATAAGAACCAAAAGCTAATTCGCTCAACAATAGGGGATTTAATCATATGGGTTTCAAAAATATGAGTCACTAGTACAAAATGGACGAATCAATACTACAAAATGCACGAGTAATTCTCATTTTTTTTGGGGGTGGGGGGTCATTACCTTTTGACAGGCCAAAAACATAGGAATTTGAGATTCTTTAACCATGGCGTGAAGAAAACGATAGAGTTATTGGAGGAGGCAAAATACCTTCTTCTTTATGCAGTGGGTACCAAAATTCACAAACACATAGAAAAAACTTAATTTAAAACCGAATAATTTGACATGAATAGCAAGAAAAAAGATCTCTATAAAAATTCTAAATGAACCCATCAAAGAAAAGTAAAATTCAATAACCGATTTGAAGAACTCCGTACTTTCTGGCAGAAAACTTCCTTCCTCCCGAAACCCTCATCCTACTGTACGATTGAAGATTCTTCCTTTTGCAGATTCGAACAGTCGGTGAATGATTTATGCGAGAAGATCTCGTTCACTTCAAAGAAATTTTGGAATAGTTAGGGTTTTACCTACATCACGGAAAAAGTAAAATGAGAGAGGGGAAGAACGTCGAGAGGGAAGTTTTGCTTGCTTCTGTAGAGAGCAAAACACATGTTTTTCCTGTGGGAAATGAAATGAAAAATCATCCAATATCCAAATGACATCGTGTTGGTTGACGATTCAATTTGCTGACAGTTGTCCGCAATAGTGCCTTTCAAACAGGCTCTTTTATATTGTTTAGGAAATTTCTTATTGTAATTTATTTTACAATTTCAAAAACTAATAATTAATATGTAATAAATAATTTGATTTGTTAATGTAAATAATGAAATAAAATATTTATATTTAGAATTGAACTTCAATTTTAACTTATCCCACATCTAATGTCAATAAAATTGAAATTCAATTTTACTTTATCACACATCGAATGTCAATAGAAAACTAGAAGATGGTCCTTCCTTTAGAAAGGAACATCATGATGGTAGAAGTCACTATTGGGCTTGCTAGTAAAAATAGATGGACCTTAAGTTAGTTCAATTTTTTTTAAAAACATAAAATCATTTTATTTGATTTTTCGGTTCACGATAACTGGCCGGTTTAACGGTTTATTTGACGGTTTTTAATTTTTCATTTAATGTATGATGATTTGATTTCAATATTTATTTATTTTTCCTAATTTTTATTAATTTCAGATCGGATTATTGGATCAGATATCCAATAACATAACAAATATGAATTTAATAATCAAATATCCATTGGATTATTGGATCGGATCGGATCGGATAATTTTCTTATCGGAATATCCGATCCAAATCTGATCCATTTACAGCCCTAAGCTAAACCCCTGTTTGAGCCACATTATTTTCACATGAATGCATTTTTTTTGTTTGATGTGATGAGGAATATGTGGTTGAAAAAGAGAAAAAAATTATTGATGTGATGAAAAATATTATTTTATTAAAAAATGTGTGATTGAAAATAAGTAAAAAAATAAAAATAAAAAAATAATGTGGCTCAAACAAGGACTAAAACTCCGTTTTAATTCACATCTCCTGTTATGTATGGTGACTCAACAAAAGTGTCATTTACTGCATAGATCTATATTTTCTATGCAAATTGAAATGTGATTTAAATATTTAAAAATTATTATTGGATTGTAGATAAACCAATTAGGTATCAATTCTATACATATGTGTCTATTCTTTAGATATCAATGTCAAGTATACTATTAGTATTTCAACTTGGTTATCACTTACATAGAAATTAATACAATGCACTGAAGATGCCTTAATGGTTCTAGGATAAATTGTAGTTTGTGATTTAAATTTAAATTCGTGAATTTAAGTCTCTACGTACATTAAAATTGCTCGTGAATCTCATTTGAATTGGAGCGAATTTTTAAGTAGTTCGATAATTTTACCCTCTAGCTATAAGTTAATTAAAAGTCACATGAGATTCAACAAATTGACATTTTCAATCAAGCGGTACTTAAATTTATAGTTTTAGAGGTTTTTTTATATAAATTTTGTGAAAAATATTTTTTTTGGAGAATGTGATTACGAGTGTGCTTGATGGATATTATTGAGAAAAGAATTTATGATATGATGAGAAATATGTGGTTAAAAAATAAAGAAAATATTGATGTGATGAAAAATATTATTTTATTGAAAAATATGTGGTTGAAAATGAGTTTTGAAATAATCTATTTTAAAAGAATGTGTACCAAATAGTGGCTAAAAAGAATTGAAAAGTTATTGGGTCCACGTGCAAGTTTATTCATCGAGAGATTGAGTTTGAGAAAAAATAAATTTTAAATAATTTAAATAGGTTGGAGATCCGAAACTTCAACTTTGAAAGTTGAGAACTTATACCATACGAAGTAAGATGTTTGAGAGTCCACCCCTAATCTTTCCTAAATTTTAATTTAAGCTAGTTTTTTATTCACATATTTGATAAGATTCATAACTTACTATTCAATTATTAGTTTTTACATGTTTTGTAGGATCTACAATTTATAAACAATTACAAAATTTTAACTTTCCCAATCATGCCACTAATATAGTTTGGGCTTGTTAATTTTAAGGATGAAGTCGTTCGCGTGTTAACAAAATGAAATGTTAGGATGTAAATAATCCGGTTTGAAGTTTGGGGATCTAAGTGTATTACTTGTAAAGGATTGGGGACTTTTCCTGCTAATCTTCTTATTGTACCTCATGCCGCATCACCTGTACCTTGTAATGACTTTCTCCGGTATATCGTTTCCCCGTGACATCGCCGCTGCTTAAACCCTCCACCTCGATCCTCCCTCTAATGCCCCCAATATTATCAGAATCATAAACCCTAAAAAAATCCTCATTTCAATTCCCAAAATGACAATCCATTCAGTAGTAATCCAAAAACTGCTGAGCACAAACGCCCATCTCGGCCGTCGTGTGACAGCCCACCACTTCAAGATGTTCTCTGAGGGCACCCGCAATGGCATGTCCATTATAGACTCCGACAAGACCCTCATTTGCCTCCGAAATGCCTGCAATTTCATCGGCCACTTGGCTCGTGACAATGCGCGGTTCCTCTTCGTCAATACCAACTCTCTCTTCGATGAAATCGTTGCCCAGATGACCCAGACCGTCGGGATCAAGAACGACACCACGTGGCGTCTTGGAGGCTTTTTAACAAACAGTTCGAGCCCAAAAAAGTTTCGTGGCAGAAATAAGAAGTTGAACCTTGGTGCAATTCAGGCGCCGGATTGTATTGTGATTTTTGACACGGAGAGAAAAAGCTCAGTGATTCAGGAGGCGTCTAGGCTGCAGATTCCCATTGTTGGGCTGGTGGATTCGAGTATGCCGTCCGATACTTATGAGAAGATTACATACCCTGTGCCGGCTAATGATTCTGTGCAGTTTGTGTACTTGTTCTGTAATTTGATCACCAAAACTATTTTGTACGAGCAGAAGAGGTCTCAGGCTGCATTGGCGGAGAAGGAGGATAAATACAGAACACGGTATGAGAATTATCACCTTAATAGTAGTTTTATTTGCTTTGCTGGATGCTAAATTTTCGAGTTATATACTGTAGAAATTGTTGAGGTTGGTAGGTTAGGCCTACTGATTTCGTACTGGTTCAACATTATTAATTATCAGTTCATTGGGTTTTAGATTATTGTGACTCGTATGAATTTGTAAACGTGTTTTTTTTCGGTTTCATCCATTCATGACTGGACAATAGTAGTTAAGCTTTTATTATAATACTACTGCATTGTTTTTTCTATAAAATTTATTGAGTAATTATGGCTTCAGAATATGAATATTCTTTTGATAGCAATCTGCTAGACTGGTTTGTTTTTTTACTATTTCATCAATACTCTGATTTTTGCCGATGAGCTCATCACATTGCATTTACATTTACATTTACATTTACATAACTGAGGATTACAATGATTTCTGTTCTCTTTCATGATTTTTGAGGAGAATGTAGTACTAAGTTGTGTTAGTATGATTGCAGGGATTGTTTGTATTCTTTAGTTACTGTTGATAACCTCACCATATTTTGTATTTTTTAATTGCAAATGATTCTTTTTCTATTCATCAAGAATAAGTTAGTTTGATGTTTGATATGAAACCCCTTTTTTAGTTAATCTTACCACCAGTTTAATTTTTTCATTTACTTGTAATGAATCTTACTTACATTTATGTTCTGATGGAAATTGCATGTGGAAGAGATGAAATTCAACAAATTGACAAGACTGCTACAAAGGACAAAATCTCAGTTCTTTCTTACGAGAAATTGCAACCCGCTCCTGAAGGTAAAAGTTGGATGAAAGTAATGTTTGTCCTCCCCCAGCCTAAACAAAACATCCTTTTTTTTTTTTTTTCTTTCTCTTTTTGTTTTCATTGTAGACAAAAGTATGTTGTAGCTGGGATTGTTTTGAAACTGCTATGAGTAGTTTGTATTTGCTCATGTAATAACTCATTCTTTTAATATAAGCTTTAACAAACCTTCATCTGTTAATGCTGTTTACAAAAGCATATGTTACTAGATTACTTTTTCTAAATGTTGCAAACCAAATTTGTCAGTATTTCCCTATTTTTAACTAATCTTTGTACTTAAAAGAGTACTTATCAGATGATAGGCTGCACACTTACCTCTTGTGCTGGGCTTCCTCTGTCGTTAGTCCTGTGCTCAATGTTATATTGTTCGTTTAAGCTTTAATGAAGTTGTTTTTTCTGAATCTTACTAGTTAATCTTTAAGAAATTAGTAATATCTTGAATAAGTCATTTCTTTTTGTAAACTTTTAGAGGTACAGGTTCTTAATATTCATACATTTTGAGGTCTCATTCAACACAAACTTGACCTAATACTCTTACTAAATAAAAGAACAACCATGACGTATGCTGTTTATATCTTTAACCGTTTTCAGCTCCTTTTTGATATTCTTGTCATTATGAGTTCTTCCATTTCTGCAGATATCTTGGAAACTAAGCAGCTTTTGGACAAACTTGTTGTATTGAAGTTCAATGGCAGCCTGGGGACAAAGATGGGCTTTCATGGCCCCAAGTAAGTATATTTGCAACTCAAATTTATATTAATATATACCAGAACGGTTAATAGCTCATAGGCCAAAACTAGTTGAACTGGCATGGTGGTTCAGCCACTTGATTTATTGCTGTAATATTTCTTGAAATTGATATCTTATATGCTTGTAAAGGATTGGCTTCATTTTTTGACAATACTGGATACTTGATAGAACTAGGTTTGGACCGTATGATTTGAGAAGAGAGTAAATCTACTGTCTGATACTTGTGCTCTTGGCTTAATTAGGTATACAGTATAATTTTGAAAAAGAAGTTTAGTTTTGCCGTTTTTGAAATATAAATTCATCTATACTGAAGCAATGTCCAAATTTCTTCTTTAATCGATTTCCTCTTTTCTGTGTTCCTGAATAAACTATTTCTCAGAACACTTACTCTATGCTAATAAAAGGAAGGCTTCAGAATCCCTTTGCTGATAGTGCTACCTGGTTGGCACCTAAATCACAATTGGCTTATAGTTAATTGACGAAACACTGAAGTAGAAGTGAGTCGCGTTGCCAAGCCTCTTGGTTTTAAGCACATAATGCACACTGCACAGTCGGTTGTATGCTTCATTAAAGCAGAGTGCACATTCATTTTGGAGTTAAAAACCTCTACTCGTGCATAATATAGATTCAACCGTGTTTAGAAACTGCAGCAAGTCTTGATGAAGTTCAGTATTCAACTGTCTTTAGAAACTGCCGCAAGTCTTAATGAAGTTAGGTAAATATCAATTAATTTCTCCAGTACTACTGCAATATTCAAGCTAAATTAGTCTTAGAACAAGATTTGTGTTTGTATTTCGGATACTAATCTAACTTTATCAGCCAAAAAATGAAAAAATTAAATTAACAAACTACAATCAGATAACTGTTTAGATTAAAATGGACTTGCCGAGAAAAATAATAATTTGGACTTCCTGATGAAAATAAAAAAGCTACAGCAAGATAATCTTTCTTCGTTCTAGTATCTGGGGAAAAAGTTAATTTATTTGTTCACGGCTCCTTTTGGATGTGAAAGGTGAAGTGCTGGACCTTTCATTTTTTTATGCTCGCTATTTTGTATTTCATTCAAAACATTCTTTATATAAATTAAGCTGTCCGGGATAAATTCTATTGTATACTGTTAAATGGATCAGGATTTTCTTGCATTTTAACTGGACATGCAATATTTCAAATCAAGATAAGTTGCCCAAATTTTCTGGTTGCAACTTTAGTTATTCAATGAAAACTATCGTTTACATGCAAACACATGCATTACTACTATATATATCTACTTTCAGATTTTCTCCTACCCCGTTCTTTCATCAAACTATCCCTGACCGAAAGTAATGAATGTTTCTCAATCCCATCTTTCTGAAACATTCATATCCCTTTCATGTTCTGTCTCATTTTTCTTGCTTCAGGGTATTCAATGGCTAGTGCAATCAGAAGCAATTGAAATTTCTATTAAAAAAAACAAACAAACAAACAAAAAACAAAAAAGGGAAAAAAAAGCTGCAGTTGATCTTCCATGCATCAATATAATTGTGCTGCGCATTTATTTTTTCGAAGCAGGGTTTCCAATTTGTAACACGACTTTAGACACAATATGTGCATATATAGAGACTCGTTCGACCATTACTTTTTTAATTTCGTATGCATTTTGTACATGGTTCGTGGTTATAATAGTGCAATAGAAACTCTTATTTTTGCTATCTTGCATCCTTTAGCATTCAACAGTAAGCTGATTTACACGTATACATACGTGTGTGCAGAAACATCTAGACATCTCTATTCCTCTTATGTTCCTATACCTGAACCTCATCATGTACGCGCTTTATCCACATGCTTAATAAAATTATCTACATATCTATCTCCTGACAATAGATTAATATGCAGGAAACCTAACAATAGATTGAAGTGCAGGAAAGAATTGTAAATATTTACATAATGCTTTTGGAAACATATTTTTTATTCATATGCAATCTAATTTACGAGCCCACATATTGGCTTCGTAAATCACTAATATTTGACCACACCAAAATATGTTATTTCCCCATGTATGTGATTGAGTGTCTTTATTGTATTATTTAAATATCTAGTAGGTTTTGTGTATTTTATCAAAGCATTGAAGCACTGAAAAATGTTATTAGTAGTTTGTACTTGACCATACCAAAATATGTTATTTTCCCCATGTATGTGATTGAGTGTCCTTATTGTATTTTTTAAATATTGGGGTTTGGACATTTTATCAAAGCATTGAAGCACTGAAAAAAATTATTAGTATGTACAAATAATTTTCAACGGAGTTCTTTTAGACATGCTTCTTTTTGTATCGAAAGACAGGTGTATGAAACTTTAAATACTAAATGTCTAATTGTGACTTTACGTGCTCCATGTAAGACCCTTCTCTGTCAGCTGCCTTATTAGCTTCCCATAAAATGTATTATGCAGGTCCGTTGTGGAAGTTTGTGATGGATTGACATGTCTGGATTTGATTCTCAATCAAATTGAGGTGATATTTCTCTCCTCTCTTTGGTCTATATTCTGTGTACTCTAATGTTCAATACTTTTTATTATATACTTAAAAATGGTCTACTGTTTTTTAGTCTCTCAATTCCAAGTTTGGATGTGTCATTCCGCTGCTTTTGGTGAATGCACCCAATACGCATGACGGTGTATTAAAGGTAACTTTATACTCACAATACACACGTATGTATGTATTTATATGTATGTATTCGTCGTAGGAACTTAATTTTATTGGTAGCTGATTTTTGCCTTGTTATATGTTAGGTCTTGGAAAGGCACTCTGATAAGAACATTCATTCTCTTGTCCAGGTTCTGTATATTGATGCTCTTGTGTGGATGTGTGTTTGATGCATTCAGAATCTGAAACTGGCTTTTGTTAATGAACTTTATTTTTGATTTGATGTTTGGGAAGCTGATACTTTTTTTTTCCAGAGCCAACACCACCAAGGAAACGTCAGTGATCTTCCTCCACCGTCAGCTGGAAAACTGGATGACCATGATGGAATGTATGTTATTTTCCAATCTATTCAAAAGAAAAACCCTTGTGTTATTGTGAACATATTTGAATTTCTAAGTAACGCGTTTTAAGGTCTTGGACCCTGTGAATCTTATTATAAATTAATTGAAAAATTCTTGATGTCATTCTCTCTTAAAATTCTAGTACTTTTGTGCTGAAATCTTGTGTGTACACACTATTAATTCACCTTTTATGACTTTCCTATAGTGAAATCATCAACTGGGTATCTTCAAACATCCCCCATATTTAATTATTTTACTCATTTTCTTGTGAAGGGATTCTATAAACCTTGCTGAGGTTTTGTCCTCGCTGATGAATGATGGAAAAATAGATGTACTATTGTCTCAGGTAGAAATTTTCTGTCCTGGGACTTTGTACATTAGTTGCTCAAAAGTTTGAAATACCATTTATGCTTACTTGTTTATGGCATAAACATGTAATTTGTGATGAGCTTTCTTTTTTCAACAGGGCAAAGAGTATATCCTGGTGTTGAATTCAGACAACGTTGCTCATATTGTTGATCCAAGTATCCTCATTATGGGCTTCTAATTATTCTCATTTCATGATATTCAATTTTCATTGATCATATATGACATGGTTTCCAGGAATCTCTTATATATTAATCAGTCTGGACTACTGATAATTGAGCTTCTTAATGGATATTGTAGAAATCTTAAACCATTTGATTCAAAACAATATCGAGTATTGTGTGGAGGTAAGCACAAAAGGCTTCATTTTATTTGGTCTTTAAATTGGTAACTGTTTCTAAGTTGTCATAGTTTTCAGGTGATGCCTAAATCCTCTGAATCAGAAGAAAGTAACCTTTCATCTATTAAAGAAGAGTTTGAGGTTGGTTATGATTTACATTTATTACGCATTCTTAGAAATCTCATCTCCATGCAAAACTTATTTTTTTTAATTAATCCGAGGCTGCAAGAGAGTTCTTTTTTCAAATTAGTAGAAATTTGTTTAGATAGTTAAACATAAAAATATGTTGAAATGGAGACCTAAAGCTTAGACTATTACAGAAGTAGTTGTCTAGGAACTTGAACCCACCATTATAAGATCTATGGATAAGCACTAATACCGACTTAAAAGATTTTCTTTGAAATGATTTTCCCAACATTTGGTTAAAGGGCAATTGTAGGAATATATCAATTTATTTCTGTTTTATAGTAACAGAAAACTTAGCGAATGGTGCCTAGTAATATTCAATTAATGCTTTATAGCTAAAGTTAGGCCATTTAAGCTCAGTATGTTTACGCTTACGAGGTACTTATTAAGGATTCCTTATAAATATTTAACTCCTACTTAAAGTCCCCCTCTATAATGTCTATATACCTGGATTTGCATCAGATACTCAAGCATATGCTCAGAAAAGGATAAAATTGCTGTCTGGAAATTTTGGATATAGCAGGGATAGAATGCGTACCGAATTGATATGTCTGTATAGAACAATTATATTTACTTTTCAAAATGGAATTCATGTTTCTAACAACTATTAGTAATTGGCATTTAAAATGACTTTAAAGTGATAAAATTACTTGATTTCTTTATAGATATCAACTATTCAGCTTCAATATTTTTTCTTACCTTGAAAATTTTAAGAATTGACATATTTGTATCATGAAATTATATCTGTATTCATACTTTCCATTGTTTGGCAATATGGTAACTTGAAATTTGTAGTATTTATTTTTACTCTTGGAACTGCAAGATTTGACATGGAAATTATGTTGCTGATTATATCCATATTTTGGCAAAATGCTTCTGTAAATATTTTCTTGGTATTCCAATACATCAAATTTGCACTATTTAATTGATATTTGTTTTTATTGTGATTTGTGTTATTCTCTTAGAACCTAATGCCAAAGAAGAATTTGAAATTCACTCATACAATGTAAGTTATTGCTCTTGCGAAATGTTGTGCCTTTTTCTTTTCTTTTTCCAGGAAAAAGATGCTATTTTGTTCATTCCTCATCAATCTAAATCTTGTATAGGTGGATGAATATGAACTTTATTGAAACACTTGTGCAAAGACGTGCGGCAAAAGAGTCTTTGACCATTTCAAAGGTAACATGGTTTTATCTGCACAATGCATGTATAGATACATAGTTGATCTATTTAGAAGTAGTTGATGACAGTCTTCTTTAGTGTGGCATCTTTGTATCTTGGTTTTTTGTGTTTATTATGTGATTCCATTCTCGAGTGATCACTCTGTTACAGTATTCTTTTTCCTTATTAATGTCTCCACTTGTATGTGTGATTCAGCTTGTTGATCAGTCATTTGCTATAAATGTTCCTAAATCGAGATATCTTCCAGTTGAAGCAACATCCGATCTACTTCTGCTACAGGTTATAATAGTTCCAGCTTTAATATTATCATTTTTGCATATGCTTTTCCTGTCATATATTTGTAACCATTGTGTGCTTTTGCAGTCAGATTTATACACCTTTACTGATGGCATTCTGACTCGAAATACAGCCAGAGTAAATCTTGCCGATCCTATAATTGAACTAGGACCAGAATTTGAAAATGTAAAAAGCTTTTGGAACTTGTTGCCTTACTTTTGTGACGATGTTCAATATCCCTGCTTCATTTTCCATTAGATTTTTACAATTTTTCTTTTTTTCCCTTCTCAGATCAATGATTTCCAGACTCGCTTCAAGTCCATTCCTAGTGTTGTTGGACTTGTCAGCTTGAAGGTGACTGGTGATGTGTGGTTTGGAACTGGTATAACTCTCAAGGTAGCAAATTTTTTCCACCTGTAGAATTTCCATAGTTAATGACATGTTAAAATCTTACATTTACTGATAATTCTCTCTTTCTTCGCCAACTTAGATAAATACTGAATAAATTAGCTAGTTTAAAACTATGACAATCCAGTTCACCTACATCATGACTGAGCAGTATGGCCATCTTAAGCAAATTACTATGAAGCCATGATTGGCAGCATTAAGATGCTCGTCGTACTCTTCCACATCCATAAAAATATTGAGATAGCCAGGATCATGGAATGCATTTGTGGATGCACGTATTGTATACCTTTCCATGATTTCTTTAGCTCTATAGGGGCATTGTGCTTTTTTTTTCTTGGTGCATTACTCTCATTGTGCTTTTTTTTTTTCTTGGTGCATTTACACCATGACCCTTGTTCATGATTTTGGTATTAGAAATTTTAAAGATACGTGTTTTTTTAATTTGCGTATGAATGGACTATCATTTAAGTTGTGGTATACCGTTTTTCAAAACTGAAAATAGAGAATGAGTGGCAATATTTAAAAAAAAAAAAAACAGAACTCCTTTTCAAAAAAAAAAAAAAAAGAACCTAGAAAATGCTCGAGTTTCAACGTCCAAATCAATAGTGTAAAGAAAGAGAGAATTCTTGTCATGAGTTTCCTCTTATTTTTTCGAAAGCATGAACTGCGTGATGCATTTATTGCTTCAAACCTTCAGTTAGTGGAGCTTATATAATCAAGTCTAAGAGACTGAGTTGGGAGCTATGTTTAATTTAGGTTGAAAATGACCAATTTACCCATAATCCCGTATGACTACATCAGATTACTAGGAATTTTTGCAACACTGCTCAGCTATAAATTAGATTTGGAAAATATAAATAGAAAGATAGAGGGTAAACGATCCCTTTTGGGTAATAGTAGTTAGTGAAGCTAGTTCTAATTATTCATTTCCCTCTAGCGAAATACCCATAGCCTTTTAGATTTATGTGAAGTATCATCAAATAAGATGTGATTCTCTTAAGTTGTTCATACCATGATCATAGTATGAGGGCGGTTGGCCAAGTCAGCCCCCATCATCTAGTTGTTTACGACATCTCTCTTTCAAGGAGGCAGGCAGGGAATCTAATTCCCCTACTATGAAAGGACATAGATCATGGATTACCAGTAAGACCCATTTGTTAATGGAGACAGACTGTAAAATTCGTTGGCAATGTGTTTACATGGTTCAAATCCAGCTCGGCCCAATAATTCGCCAGCCAATCTAGCCTTACCTCCCACAGGAAAGGATGATATAGAGATTCGAAGACTATTTTATGTGCTTACCATGAAACCAGAGCAATTTTACTTTCAGCTCAGGGTCCTAGCATAAAAATTAACATTCTGACGCTTTTTTTCGTTAGTTTGAGACTCTCCTCTTATGTTGGTGTACTGTTTTCAGGGAAAGGTTGTTATACAAGCAAGACCAGGAATGAAAATAGTAATTCCTGATGACTCGGTAGTTGAAAATAAGGTACGAAATCAGAAACTAGACCATGGCTAGCAATTTTATAGTTTACGGCGTTTCATAGTTTAAACTTCAATGAAATTTATACATTTCAGATTATTACAAGCCAAGGAGACATTGGAGGAGGATCTTTATAGCTTTTTGAATTGACACACAAGGGAGTTTGTTGTATTGAATTTTGTTCTTCATTTTTTTCTAGATAATCAGGTTATATATAAAGGATTCTCAGCCTTCAAAAAGCAAAAGAGAGAAAAATACCAGCTAGAATTAGAAGAAATAAATTATTGGCCTTGTTAATTTAATCTTCTCCTATTGAGCAGAAGACAGATCAATGCCTGATGAGTATTGGATTAGCAAATTTGTTGGTTTAAGCTGTATGCTTTCTATAACTGATGATTGATTGAAAATGGTGAAGCTCTCATATTCTATAAGATTACAGTATGTTGCTTGCTTCATTACATAAAATAATTTATTGCTATTGCCATAATTATGTGTTAATTACAATAAATCGAATAATGGATTTTCTGAAATTTTCTTTTGGTTACTTGAGTAATGGTACATGGAATCAATCAAGAAAATAAAAAAGTATAAGTTAGAGATCAATTTTGTACTGTTTACTGAAAAGAAGAAAGAGGGAAAATTTTTATTTGATTGTGCAAATAAAAATAAAAATTCATTCAAGAAAGGCAGCCCTGTTGCGAATATCATCCTCGATGGACCACATATCGAGTTTATTTGTGAGGAAATTACACCTAGACCTGGAATTAGATTTTCAATTTCATAAATAAGATCACACGTTTAACATTTCAAAAATCAGGTTTTTATTTATAATTTAAAAATATTTTTTATTTTTATTTTTATATCTATATACAATAACATAATTTGACCCAACCAAACCCTAAATCATTTGAACCAATTCTCAC
>CAIGRN010157623.1:0-19397 GCA_903798345.1 Fraxinus anomala
TAGATGTATTTATATGTATCTCTCATCAGTCCACCAAATGACGCTGTGACTGGAAGGCCTTGCTAACACGAAAGCAAGCACAATTTAGATTTTATTTGACAATGGACTAGATAGAACTTACTCACAATTTTGAACTGATGATCAGATCCCAAAGGAAAAAGGGGTAAAAAGGATATAATTTTACTTACCACCCAAATTTTAAGAGCTCGTTTGCTTATCCCCTTGTTTTCATTTGCTCCTTCAAAGAGATGCGTGGCGTTCAAAGCCTCATCCTCTCTCATAAAGCACATCAAATCCTCAAGGTAAATGAATCTAATCACAGAAGACAAGCTACCAAATCATACAGTTTACAAAAATAAATTGGAATCAACAGAAAACTGAAATTCATAAGAGCGTGTAAATGCTAAAACTAAAGTTGGACTTTCTGTAAATAGATCGTGTGCTATTCTACATTTTTTAAGTGAATTTGTGATGTCTTGAGCAGATGTTGGAGTTTTCGGCTGTTTGGTTCAAATGGGAACCTTCAATCAAATATCCTACGTCAACTGCAATGAGTGTTATAACCTTGATAATATACTTGGCACTTTTTATTGCTTAAAGAATGTCATTGTTGGAATAATCTGTGCGTCCATGCACCCAAGCGATGGAATGAACATAATGACAGTATAATTTCAAATTGCCAAGCAAGAGAATAAATGATGTAAATCAAGGCAACGAATAAATTTGGAAGCAGAACTTAGAAAATTAACAAGTTGCTGTCAATAAACCAAGTTAAAATCAAAAACTTCATGGGCAAAAAACTAACTCTGATCCAGGCTTCACCACATTGTAGAAGATCTTCTTGGCTGCAGCTTTTGCCTGTTTTTCACTAGTTATCTGCACGGCTGACTCATCATCATCAGTTGAGCCCTGTGTTTGCTCGTTCAGAGTGGATAATACATCTTTCCGAACAATATTAATCAGCCTCTTCATATTCCGAGCAGTAATATTCTTCTGATTCAGCCTATGCAAATGATCAATTGTTATACCAGCATCATCTTCCATCTTTGACGATACCCGAGAAAACATATGACTCTTTGCACCTGTAGCCACGGGACTCTTCAGGGGCGTCCCAAACACTTTCCCAGTTTTGGGAAACACATTTGCCTTAAGATTGGCCTCGATATTCACCCCAGCACTCTGAAGCTTCTGAACTTCAGCTATCACCTTCTCCTCTTCTTGCTCGTGCTGAATCTCACTCAATGGTGGACCAGACAGTGTCTCAATGACATACTGATTAAACAAAGATTCCTGAATCCGATCAAAAAATGTGCTGACTTGAAACGAGGATGCTAAAACCTTCACGAGCAAGGTCTTGACCAACAAAATCAATGTCCCAACCAATAGACACACCCAAATCTTAGTCACGTAAGGCAAAACTTTCCCATCCATAAGTCTCACAACCTTCTTATCGAAAATCCATTGCCAAGCAATCAAAACCAAAGCCAACCATATACAGTTCTGCACTGCATTTCTCAACCCATAAATAAAATACAAAACCCGTTTTCGCAGCAAAAAATTCCTCTCAAAGAAGAACACAAGAATTCTAATCCCCCACCCCGATACCAATCTTCCAGAAATCAAAACCAAAATCATCAATTCCCATTTCCATAATTGCAAATCGAAAATTTCCTTCTTCTTCAACAGATCAATAGTTAAACTACAAACTAATGCTGCAATAATCAGAACCAAGCTCAACAGTTGAAGAATCGAAAGTGCACTGAACTTCATTTTCTTGTAATCCTCCGGCAAATCTTCATCTAGAAAAGGGTCGTCTTCATCCATTTCACTTCCTTTACCTAAAAACAGAGGTTTTGTGGTTCTCTGACTATAGGATTTTTTATTGTTCTCCGGCGGGTCGAATAATCGGGACTTGGTTTTGGTTCTAAGCAAACTGGATTTTCTCCGGAAAGATGAGTTGGAGCTGCAGACCAGAACCTCCTCCAGTTCGGCGTTGGAGCTGCGCTTTGAGCCCCGAACCGCTTCCGTCTCCGCCGTGTTGTCGTTAAACGGGACGCGGACCTCCCTCGGCGTCATCTGGCCGTAGTTGGTACTCACACTCTCTGCGATACGAGATAAGGGACACTCGGTCACGAAATCGAAATCCTTGTTGTTCACGTCAGCACTCATAACGGCGTCATTTGAGAAATCGTAACTCGAGTCCCTCAACAGTCTACTGGCATTAGTAGTAGTACTAGTATTTTCGCTGGTTTTAGTTGGTTCCTTGAAGGAATCCTGGCCGTCGATTTTGACGATAACTTCTTTGGGTGAGGAAGGAGCGGACGATGAAGGCATGGCGGTGCCGGCGGTGGAGGCAGAGTTAGTACTAGTGCTACTGTTATCCAGAGTGATGGGATTATGGTGAAGGAGGATATTTCGGAGTTGTAATGTGCGAGTGAGTGTGAAGGTGGATTGTCTCAGAGAAGAAAAGCAGTAGTCGTCCGTTCCCTCCGTCTTCAAATTTTAACAAATTCAAGTTTATAAGTTATAGAAAGTAAGAAAATAATAATGTATGTATTATATGTGCATCCCATGAAATATATAAATAATAATTTAATTGATCTAAATTATTTTTTTGTCAAAATAATTATAAATAAATAAAAACACGAAACCAAAAATACTAGATTTTTTCGACATTAAGGTTATTTTAACATTTTATTTTATTAAATGACTCTAGTAATAGTGGTAAATACTTCAAAATTCAATAAGCAATCGAAAACATTTTTCAAAATATAGTGAGTTATAGAAGATGTTTTTAAACTTTAGTGAGCAATAAAATATGCTTTTTTACATAAGTAATGAGGTGACAGTGCGTCACATCTGCATTCTGCTAACTATGTCACCAATTGCGTTAGAGGTTTGAAATTGATGTTATGTCAATGATTAACATCGAACGTTTGTATAAGTTTATTGGTCAAAACGCGACATTTTAAAATTCAATGAATAATAATAAAAAAAAAAAAATAGACATAAGCTCGGTGGTTTTTGGGATAGTTAACTCAAATAATCACACATTCAACTATAAAGATAAAAAAATTCATAAAAATACAAAAATACCAAAAAAAAATAATAATAAGTTTTGATTTTTTATATATTCAACAAGTGATTTTTATTTTTAAAAAAAATTAAATGTTTGGAAAACATATTCCAGTGGAATCCTCCACTCAAAATATCTATTAGTCCATCAATTCCACTAATAATCTACTTGTACGTATGTTGAGTAGATGATCGGGATATTTTAGATGAGAAAAGACCTCATATTTAGTAGAGGATCGGGATATTTTAGATGAGAAAAGACCTCATTTGCATCACTAGAAAGTAAACTCAACCAAATAAAAAAAAAAAAAAATTGAATAAGAAGTCGCAATGATGCATGTCAATATATCAATTAGTATTCTAATTTTTGAATAAGATAGGTGCAAAAGCAAAATCATTAGCATATTAAAGAAACTATTTAAATGTAAGATCTTTTTATTTTAAAGTGTCAACTCTTGAAATTATACTCCAAAAGATTTTTTTAAATTAGCATTTTAACTTAGTGAGTAATTTTGACTCTTCAAATTTGGAGAGTCAAACCTACTCTCTATAATTAAATAAATTCAAAATATTTCAATTTTTAATGAAGGAAAATAATATAATAATTTGAAGAGAAGCTAGAAAAAATAAAAAAAAATAAGAAAAAAATAATAAATATTTTTTGAAGTAGTAATGACAATTTTTTAAACAAAAAACAAACTGCCGACAGTTTTTTTAGCTTCAATGAGATGTAAACTACGTCGTCAATCAAATAATGTGCACTTAGCATTAGACTATTTTAGATAATCAACATTGGTGATGTGTCACTTATGCAGAATGCACCATTCAATTGGAACAAAGGGAGCCATCCTTCCATTTATTTATTTGTGTGGACAGTAGTCGGCAACACAGGACAAAAAAATGTAGTAGTAGTCACTAGTTAACATGTTATTTCCAATAAACTATCATCATTTGTTTTTCCATGGTCAATTAAGCTCTCCATTGCAAATTTTTTGTTCTTAAATTTTAATTTTGTTAAAAAAAATTTAATCACATCTTTTAATAAATATAAATTATTTATTTATTTTTTAACTACACGCTCATAACTACAATTTCCTATTTAAAAGACCAATTTTATTGTGGTTAAATATAATTAATAAAAAAGAATTTTTTGTTCATTGCATCATCATAAAACGTTGGTCTTTAAATGTATTTAAATATAAAAAATACTGTTTGCAGTTGAATATTTCCATTTAGCATACGAAAATTTGCTTAGCAACATTCTTCAGAAAAAAAATTGTTAATTCACATTTATATGAGCAAAATGTGATTGTAGATATTTTTAGGTAACAAAAAAATTTTGTTGTCAACAATAAATTATTTGATTTAAGTTGAACTCAAAAAAATATAATTAACAACTAATTTTGTGATCGCTAATATACAATTTTTTCTTTAAATTTCATTTCTTTTGTGATTGCAAATACATACATTTCATTAACTTAGAAGCTAAAGAGGAATAAGCAATAAGCAAAGTTGATGAACCTAGAAGTGGATTTACCTGAGGAAATGGATAAGCCAGTGAAGTATGGGATAGACCTGGTTGATGACCTCCTTAAGGTTAGTTGCGGTAAGAGAAGAAAATGAGGCACGTGAGAGGAGTCAAAAGTCGACGAACTGGTCGAGGCGACAATAGTAATAGGCCTGTGAAAGGCCAAGCGTTTTGTACTTTTTCTTTGGACAATCAGAGATGCAATGACCTTTTTCCTTATAATAGTGGCACTTTCCGAAGAACCAATGTGGTTTAGAGAAAGCAGTCATCGCATGTACGAGATCGGTAGCATCTCCATGAAAATGAGCTTTGTGAAAGCAACCTCAAGCGTAGGCATAGGAGAGTAATGAAGTAAAGAAGCCCTAGTATGCTCAAAATCATATCGAACATTCACAATGAAATGAATAAATTGACAGAGATCTCGATAATCAGCAAAAAGCTTCGTAGATTGATTATCAGAAAATGATGAATCTGAATGTGGGAGTTGATTCCAAAGATCACATACCTTAAAGTGAAACTCAGCAATAGATTGATGAGGCTTCTGACGCATATGATAAAGTTTAGATTCTAACTAAAATTGGAAAGCAACATCGCTAGAGCAATTGTATCGATTTGCTCAAAGATTCTAAGCAGGTTTGGCATTCAGAAACTTAGAAAAAAGATTCTGAATGGAAGGAACAAAAGTATTAATTAACCATTTGAATTCATTCCCACTCTTCAAGGCGCTCATCAAACTCCTCTAACGGGTTTCTTTTCAATTTATGTAAGGGTAGTTTTTCTTTGATAACAAAATGCTACAATAACCAATGAAATATTGTACATTCGTTGGGCCAAAACATTGTAGTTTGTGCCATCCAAAACAATTTCTATAGGTCAGCGCTATCATTTAAAGAAGCCATAATAGAAAAATGATAATGTTGACCAAATTATATGGTTGGTGTTGGTGAGGGGTTACCGAAGATGTCGACCGCAATGGTTGATGAAGGTCGATGGTGTCCAAACAGGACATTCTTTGCACCAAATGGGGAGAAGAAAATAAAATCAGAATTTAACCAAGCCAGAACTCAAGAAAACTCTAATACCATGTTGAAACTATGAAAAAGAGAGAGTTTTTAGAAAGGAATTATGTATTCTGTTGTGTACTAAACTATACAAGAAACCATCATTCTACAAGGAAAGAAAGCAAACTGAAAAGACCCATATCACATGATATTAAAACAAGATTTAAAAACAATCATCAACTACGAAAAATAAACTTGCAGGAAATTAAAATAACACAAGTGATATCCTTCGGTCTTAGCCCCGGAGGTTCGACGACCACATCTAACACCTACATTCCCCGTTCAGAATTCAATAAATTGGATATTTGCTTGGTTGCACTAAATATACCAAAAATGGCAACAAGGTGATAGATAAGTTCTTCCAACACAAAAAAGAAAAAAAATGTCTTTTTGTACCATTGTCTTGGAGCTTATTTTAACCAATATAAGGATTTCTTTAACAAACAAATAACATTTCAGGATCCCCTTTAATAAAATAAACAGGTTACCTTATATAAATTTTCTCATCTAAATCCTCATAGAAAAAAGCAGTTTTAATATCTAATTGATCAAGTTCTCACTTAAATTGAACAACAAGAGCAAGAATACATCGGATAGTGAAATATTTAACTACATGGGAGAAAATTTTAGTATAGTCAACACCTTCCTTTTGTGTGAACCATTTAAGAGTTAATACCATAAATAGTCACCGAATTTCGCCAAAAGTTTCTAGGAGATCACTGAACTTCAAAAATACCCTAAGTAGTCACTGAACTTTGTAAAAAATTTCTAGGGAGTCACTGAACTTCAAAACTTCCTTAAATAGTCACTGAACTTTGCCAAAACTTCATAGGAAGTCACCGAACTTTGTAAATTGGGACCTCATACATCAATGGTTAAGTGACCTCTTAGGAAATGTTTACAAAGTTGAGTGACTATTTAGGGAAGTTTTGACAAAGTTCAGTGATTATTTAGGGAAGTTTTGAAGTTTAGTGACCTCCTAGGAACTTTTGGCAAAGTTCAGTGACTATTTAGGGTATTATTCCAACCCTTTAACTATAAGTCTAGCTTTATATCTAATACTNTTTTGAAGTTTAGTGACCTCCTAGGA
Organism: Fraxinus anomala; assembly: GCA_903798345.1. Classification (NCBI taxonomy): domain Eukaryota; kingdom Viridiplantae; phylum Streptophyta; class Magnoliopsida; order Lamiales; family Oleaceae; genus Fraxinus; species Fraxinus anomala. The sequence continues at coordinate 6,755 of CAIGRN010157623.1, forward strand.
ACTTTTGGCAAAGTTCAGTGACTATTTAGGGTATTATTCCAACCCTTTAACTATAAGTCTAGCTTTATATCTAATACTTTTACTTTCCCCGTCACCTTCTTTTATCTTGTAAATCCACTTACAATCAATTAGTTTATGACATTTAAGTCTTTCAACCAATTCCCAAGTTTTATTTTTTAAAAGTGAAGACATTTTATCTTCTATGGCAGCTTTCCAATTTTTAGCATCTTTGCAGTTAATAGTATAATCATAAGAGTTAGGCTCATATTCAAATTGATCTTGATAAGTAAATAGTGAAGCCATATCATCACAAGGGTCTCATCTGCCTTCTCTCCTTATCTCTTGCGAGTTGATATGCATCAAGGGGAAGAGTTTCAGGATCAGATTGATTAATAAAATCAGTTTCTTTATTGTTTTCATTTTCAGTTAAGATAACATTTTCATTAAGATCAAATTGATCCACCACAGGTTCAGGAGTTTCTCTTTCATTTTGAGAGGTCTTTACCTTAATTTGAACATCTTTCTCTGTCAAGTTATTTTCTTTTCCTTCTAGACATCGCATAATATATTCAATAAAAAATGACATCTCTTCTAACTATTGCCCTATATCATTTTTCACTTTTAACTTTGAGTCTATAACCTTTACATTTTCACCATAACCCACGAAAACACATTTAAATGATCTAAGTTATAGTTTACTAATATTTTGATGAGCATAAGCAGCACAATCAAACACTTTCAAACGAGAGTAGTTAATAAGACTTTAGACCAAATTGATTCAGGAACATCAAAATTCAAAGAACTAATAGTGGTTCTATTAACAAGATATGCAGCAGTATTTACAGCTTCCTCAAAACAGTTTATGTAAACCCGAACTTAAAAGCATGCATCTTACATTGTTTAGTAAAGTTTTATCCATTTTTTCAGCTATTCCATTTTGTTAAGATGTATAAGAAATAATTGTATGTCTTATTATACCATGCTTCTTACAAAAATTGTTGAATCCATAGTTGTAAAATTTCAAACCATTGTCAGTTCTTAGAATTTTTATCTTATGATATGTTTGGTTTTCAACTTGCATTTTCCAATATTTGAACATTGAAAAAGTTTCATCTTTTGATTTTAATAAGAAAACCTAGATTTTTCTAGATAAATCATCGATAATCAGAAGATAATATCTATAACCAGTTAAGGTACACACAGTAGCAGACCCCATAGATCAACATGCAAATACTCAAGTATTTATTTAGATTTATGAATTCCAGGTAAGAAAGGTAATTTTACTTGCTTGCCTATTACACATTGTTCACAAGAACCAATATCACCAAGATTTTGATTTCCAAAAAACTCATTTATTTTGTAAAAACCTTAAACTTTTCTTGCCAATGTAGTCAAGTCTTTCATGCCATAACTTTGCCAAAGTAAAATTTTCAATCAAAACGGTTGCAATCAAACTAAGTAAAGGTTTAGCTTTCAAAAAATAGTGACTCTTATGGGTGCTAATAATCAAATCAGTGCCCCTAAGAATCTTAATGCGTCCTTGACCCAATTTTATGCAAACTCCATGTCATCTAATGTGCCTAGAAACACAAGATTTCTCTCTAAATCAGGAACATATCTTATTTCTTTCAAAAATAGAATATACCATTTTCAAGTAATAGTTTTATAGTTCCTATTCCATTAACTTTACAGGCCATGTTGTTTCCCATTATTAACTTTCCCCCCAGTTGTTTTTTCAAATTCAAGAACAATAATTTTTATTTAGGCACATACGGAAAGAATAGCCTAAATCGAATATCCATTCGTCACTTAAGTTCTTTTCAATGTTAACAAAAACCAACCCATTTTCAAGCTTTCCTTTGTTACAAACTAAGACATAATTCCCATCATCAAATTTCTTTTCTCTTGATTCATTTTTCTTCTTATAACATTTTTTGATAAAATGAACTAGTTTTCCACAATAGCATTTCTTGTCTTTTGCCTTATTCTTGAATTTATTCTTATCACTCCACTTATTCTTGTTCTCATTTAAAGTTTTTGAGTGATAATTAGGTTTACCAAATCATTTTCCTTTTGCTAACAGATTGTCTCCACTGTGATTTTTTTTTATTCAGATTTAATCTCGATAGCCTTATTTCTTAGTGCACTAATGATTTCATCAGTAATGATCTCTGCCCTACCATAATCTAGAGCAATCTTAATGTCTCTATATCTACACTAATGCAGTTTAACAGAACTACTGCCAGCTGATATTTTGAAAGATTTTTAATCACATTTGGCTAAGTCTTGGGTCAATTTTGTAAACCTATTCAAGTTATTGTCCAAGTCAACTGAAGGATCCATTTTAAAAGAAAATAACTATTTTATCAAATAGCACTTGTTTGGAATAGTCTTAATCACATATTTAACATGAAGTTTAGTCCTCAGTTCAGAAGCAGCTTTGGTTTCACCAATTGTTCTTATCATTTTATCATATTAGTGTGAGAAAATGGTACTCTAGGCAACCTCTTCAAGTTCAGTTTTCTTTGCAGGGAATAAGTCCACAGGCAAACAGTCATCTAGAACCCTAATATATCTCATTTGCATTAAAATTTCCTTCATTTTTTGAAAACCACTGATCAAAACTCTAACCATTGCAAGGAAGAAGGAAACTCTCTCTCAAGAAAATAAACAACCGGAAGATGAAAAGTATCAAATGAAATGTCATTGTGCATGTACATATCACTTCAACCGAAATGCCAAAATGAGGGGTCAGGATATGGACACATTTCGCCATCCTATAAAAAATTCCAACTTAAAAAATCGTGTTTTAGTATTTGACTTTTGCCAAATTTTGGGAGCACATCACGGATTACCAGTTGAAGCCTCAACACAAACATACAATATATGGTCTTAATGATAATTATACCAATCATTCTAAGTTATGATTGTACACAAATCAATAAATGTGCAATTAACCCAATTTATGGGAATATAAAATAACAAATTTTCAATTCATTTTTTAAATCTCACATGACATAAATCAAACTATGTCGATGACTTTGTTGATTTGAATAAAATCATCAATAACCAGGATCGGAACCATGATTATTATTTAATGTGGGTACAATTCTTTTGTTGTGTTCTTATCCTTTACATGCTTTAACAATTCTTTCCCGATTATTATCTTTATGAAAAACATAGTTGTGCCTGCTTTAATTCTCCACTTAATTAGAGCCACAATTTTGTGTAGAGATATCATGACACTTTCATCAATTACTTCCTATAGATCTTGCACTTGAAGATAAAACTATATGCAAGTTTGTCATTTAGTATAATTTTTGGTTATTGAGCTTTTTCATTTTGTTTACCACTTGTAGGTTGTTCATCTTGACTTAATTTACCTCTTAGTAATCAAGCAAACTTTATAGAAGCTTCCGGATCTCCCTTTATACACGAACTCCAAAAATTCGTCTATGATTGATACGCTCTAATATCAAAGTATTGAATTTAAATATTAAAGAAACAATTTAATTAATGAAAATTTGTGTAATATTTAAATACACAGACACACACACTTAGCAAAGTTGGTGAAATGGGCTTCCTAAGTTCTAGATGAATATATCAAGGACAATGGAGGTAAATTAGTCAAAAGTAGTGGTAATGAAGTATATAAATCCTAGCACCAGCAACTTTAAGATTTTTCTTCAACGTTGATGATTTTTTTTCACTTCTATCAATTGTTGCTTTCGAGTACGTAGGCACCTAAAATTTAAAGGAAATGTGACATAGTTCAGTGTAAGCATGTGTAATATTTATTATTGTATTTTATAAGTAAAAAAACAAGAATAATCTTGATTTGATATTGATATATATCTTTTATTTTTTATTTATAGCCCCTGTTTGATCCACATTCTTCTCAAAATTCATTGTTTCAAAATTCATTTTCAACCACATATTCTTTAATAAAATAATATTACACGTAAATCCAAATAAATTCTTTATTTTTTAGCCACATAATTTCCATCACATCATAAAATGCTTTCTTTTCTAATAATGTACATCAAACACCCCCATAATATTACTATAAAATAAACTTTTTTTTTCTCTTTCATTATTTAATGCTGGTGGTTGAGATGAAGGTACCCATATAGAGATGACAAAAAAAATCGTTCAATCTGATACTCGGGGAAACCCACCTCAAATGGGACGGAGATTATCCGCCTATTCATGTAAACGAGATGGGATCGGGATGGGGTTCGTTGCCTCGAAGTGTTACGGGACAGGTACGGGAAAAATGATTCAAGTCCCATTTAAAATTTAATTTTTTTATCAAACAAAAAGTAAAGATTTATCATAATTTTAAAAAAAACATTAGTTCTTAATAAATTGAAAAAAATAATAATACCCACTAACTAAAAAACGCAAAAAATAAAATAAATAAATAAATGGTCCCAGTAAACTAGGTAGGGGAGCTACCCCCATCCCGTCCCGATCCGATCCCGCCTCGTCCCGCGTTAACCAGGTATGGAGTGGAGGAATGTGACAAAAAATATCCGATGGGTGTGAGAGTGACAATGGTCGACTTATCCCATACTAGTCATGTTGTCATCCATATACTCATGTTATCTCAATGGATACAACTTGTTAATGACTAATCATTTTGGAGACTTAGATTATGTTCAAAACTAATTTTAACCACACATTTTATGGAATACATAACTTTTCAACCGCACATTTCATCAATTTTTATCAAAATCTACTAAGCCTCTATTTGTTACACATTTTTTCAAAATACATTCTTTCAAAACTCATTTTCAATCACACATTTTTCAATAAAATAATATTTTACATCACATCAATAATTTTTCCTTACTTTTTAACCACATATTTCTCATCATATCCCTATTTAAAATACATTATTTTTTCAATAATATCCATCAAATACACCCTAAAAATCTGATTTTGATTCAAACATAAACTTATTATATTTTCTCACTTGAGATTTGTTCCAATATAGCCTTACTATTCTATAAAATGGACATTTAATATAGCAGCTTGAATATGTGCTATAGGTAGGATTTTACTGGACCCTGTCACTCTAATGCCGTCCCCTCGACGGCCAAGGCCAATGTGGCCCTGGTCTTTTGGCAAAATCCCTAGAGATATGGCAAAATGCCCTATCTCCCATCCTACTCCATTAGGAATCGTGTATGGGCAGAGAACATGTCAAAGTATACTGTCTCTGCCTCGCACTATTGTCATCCTTAATGTGCTTCTAGGTTAGTTTTCTATTTGGCTTCATGGCTCTCATTATTTAAAATTATAATTTTTGAAATAATATCTTTTTGGAGAATGTGTAGTTGAAAAAAAATGAAGATTTTTCGATTTACGTGTAATATTATTTTATTGGAGAATGTGTGATTGATAAGAAGAGAAAAAAATGAATTATAATTTAAATGAGGATCAAACGGGGGCTTGTCGGCTTCATCTTTTCACTTTCCATCTTTGTGATCTATTGGCATTGACATCTTGTGAGCATGCCGGTAAGGTGTCGTCCATATAAGTTAGTCACCTACGCAATTGGAGCTTTTTTCTTTGAGCTTGTTGGCAACCATCGGCTGTTTTCGATTAAAAATCGATAACGAGAAGTTGTAAGTATTGCCAACAAAAATTTATTCTTTCCGTATTTATTTTTTATTAGTCAAATAAACAATATTTTCCTTATTTGATACAGTCGAAAAAGTTCAGGTATCTTTTTATTTTTTCTTTATAATACTTTAAATGTTATTTTCCTTTTGATCTAATATTCCATTACTATTTAAAGTTGTACATTGACAGAATTTTTGTTAGTAAACTAAATTTATTAAGCTAGTTATATTTTTAGGGTTGTGTTTGGTGTACATAGGGAGCACCATAATGGTGTCCATAATGGACACATGGTGCCCCCTTATTGAAGGGAGCGCGGGCCCATCGGCACCCCCTCCAATAGGGAGGCACCATTATGGACATCATTATGGTGCCTCCTATGTACACCATTATAGTGCCCCCTATGTACACCAAGAATAATTCATATTTTTTATGTTTGATGGCTTTATCCCCCCAAGATATTTTCTATCACCATTGCAGACACCTACTCTCTCTCTCTCTCTCTCTCTCTCTCTATACAAAATACGACACTCTCTCTTTAGAAACTGGCCGCATATAACAATGGTGGATAGTCATCACTCCCACTATCCCCCACAAACACCCTCCTCCTCCCCAATTTGCAAGATATTTTCTGCCACTATTGCAGACACCTTCCCTCTCTCTCCAAAACGCGGCGACCTTAGTATATTTAATTAATGAAATATATTTAATTATCTATATTATTTATTTCATTAATACCACATGATTTTAGAGGGAAAGTGTAACAAACTCTTTGATTTAAGAGAGAATATTTTTAAATTGTTTTCATTATTTATACAATAACCTATTTATCACTTGATTTTTTAAAAAATAAAAAATCAATTATGTTAAAGTTGAATTTGTATCTTTAGATCTATGTAGTAATGTATTTTTTTCCCATTTAATTAGAGAGTCGATATTTACGTCCACCATATATATCAACATTTATAATTTTAATCTTATATTAATTTACTTAAATAGACATATATTAAATAAAATAAAAATATATCACCAACTGATATTTATTTTCATTATTCTTGCAAATCAACTTGTAAAACATTCCACCTGCCTTTCAGCGAGATTCAGCATGAAATTATCACATGGTTGACTTGCATGAAGCAATATTACCTGAAATTGCACGCTTAGCGTTGGTTGGCTGATTACTTCGGGATGAACACGGATGCCTTATAGATGAACTAATCCTTTAGTCCTATAAAATCCAATTCAATACACAGTGTAAGGAATTTTTTAACGAATAAAATCGATAGTTTGAAATTTTATCTTTGAATTTCTTTGATCTTAGCCAAGTATCTCGTATGTAATCAACGGATTCATGATTAATCATTATTCTTCCTCATGTTTCTATTTAATTCTATACTTCAATATCTTATCTAGAAGTTAAAAAAAAAAAAAAAATTAAATAAATAAACAAGTTCAATTTCGTAACTTACTAGATGAAGTAACAAATTTGTGCATCTCATGGAATTCAATTTTATAATTTTCGGTATAATTAATAAATTAGTATGTTATGAGAAGGTTGATGTTATATGTGACGGGATGAATATAGTATTTTTTAAATTGTAATAGGGATAGATTTAGAGTGAGATAGATATATAAAAAGGGTATGGATGTATAGTGTTTAAATGAATGAATTTAATAAGGACAATATTAAAATATGATGCGGATAAAAATTATTTTAAAAAAAATTAATAGGGATAGATAGAGTGTGTGACTCCTTTTAATTTTAGAATAACGCTATCTAGCACCTATGATATTACAGCACCAGTTTAAGTTGCCACATTTGATATTATCAATTAAATGAATCATGTGATATTACATTTAAGTGAATATATCATTTAATGTCATGAAGTTGTTGCCTAAACTGGTGCTTGATATAAGTAGTGCTAGCATTACTCATAATTTTATATATTTTTTGAATATTCCCAACAATCCACATTGTCAAGACCCAAAATTACCAACTAATCTAGGCAGAAATGTATGGCTCGATTATACAATGACAACTGTCGAAAGAAGGCCCAAAATTTTACAATGTACCTAAAACTAGCCCAAGATCTAACTTGAGAAAGGCTTCCCCAAAGGTGGTCCAAAGTAAAAGTAACAAAAGGCAAGAACACAAGCCGATGATTAATTAAGAGAAAATTAAGCAAAATCATGATTTTAAGATTTAATTATAATTAATCAAATTATTAAAAAAGGTCTCAAAAACCAAGTGTTAATTATATATAATATTTTTTTATCATTTTAAAACTATATTATCAAATAATATATATTTAGTAAGTGTGATTGTTCACTCAAATCACAACAGTTAAATCTCAATTCAAATCTCGAAACTTTGGATGTTAAGTAAGAAAGAAAAATACGGATGAGAGGATCCATTCGTTGTCCCAAACCATGAGGTCTAATGTGCCCAAACCATAATTATTATGAAGTTTTATTCTTTTATTTTTTATTTTTTTTTCTCTAATCAATCTGAAGGGTGGAGAGCTCCTATAATTGAGTTGAGCAAACCAGTCTATGGTACTTTTGATTATATTGGAAGTTTTATAACCCATCCACACAATTTTATTTATTTTTTAAAAAAAATTTTGGAGAAACAAAACGTATCCTGTTCCACTAACTTTCGTTCCTGGAAACATCTCTGTGGCTGCCGGAGAGAAAATTGTGTTCAAGAACAATGCTGGATTTCCCCCATAATGTTGTGTTTGATGAGGATGAAGTTCCGGCAGGAGTTTATGTGTCGAAGATCTCTATGTCAGAGGAGGACCTGCTGAATGCAGCTGGAGAGACTTATGCAGTGACTTTGACAGAGAAGGGAACTTACAGTTTCTACTGTGCTCCTCATCAGAGTGCTGGTATGGTTGGCAAAATAACTGTAAACTAGATTAGCATGTTTGGTTAATCTTAAAAGTTGGTTGTAACATTTTCTTTTATCAAACATGATTGGGACTTTTAGTTCACGAATGCTAATTATCAGTTTTGTATTTATTGATATATACCCAAAGTGTATTCTAGTTGTATAACAATATGAGACATCGGAAGTAGTTGATGATCTATATTTTTAAAATTACAGGCTTATTTTTAGGATTTTGCTACTTGTACAACAATCTCCTCACAATGGGGGACTCATGCCAATAAAAAATTCATAGACCGCCCTACTGTGAGGGGACTGTATACCAAAGTATCAGTTGACACATAGCAAAACCCTTATTTTTAACATTCCATGCAAACGGGAGAGATCCAACAATATTTACTTATAATTTGGTTTCAAATTGCATCATGTGTGAGGTGATCTTAGAAATTTGTCTAGCTTATGCCAATATTTTCTTGAATGTAGTTCTATGGTGCACGGAAACCCTCCATACGCTAGCGTTCTATTTCGGAAACGGAAATTCTTCGGAAACTCAAAAACAATTTCCTTATTTTAATGAAATTAGGAACTCCGGAAACTTTATGGAAGCTTTTAGAAAACTTTGTTTGAAAAAAATCAGAATTTTTACCAAAAAAAAAAAAGAAACTTCATAACGGGCTCTAACCAAAGGTTAACTTAATTATGGACTTTGGCTTCAAATTAACTTAAATTATGTACTTTATATATTATATAAAAGCATTATATATAATGCTAGATTTTAGCATAAACCTAAATTTCTAATTATTGTGCCGCCTTTATCAAGTTCTAATTGTTTGTCGAGAGTCTTGAGACGTCGAGGAATATAGTAAACGTATATAGGGCAATCATTCCCACTTTGAGTAAAGCAGTTAATTCACTATATATTTGAATTTTTTAATCATTAAATTACATAAATAAATTGTTTGAAAATTGCTTTAAGTTTGTCGTTTGTACATCAACATTGATTAGTTGATTCAGTTTTGATATTGATATATTATTTTAGAGTAGTATTCAAATTTTAATATTTTATTATATATACTTTTGGGTTCTTAATATTTTGATTCCAGCTAGTCTTTTGCCCATGCAATGTACGGATTGTGTTACTTTTAATGAAATGTTAGCATGTTGAAATATTGCATCATGGATGGCAAATCTATACAATTAAATAGCAATAACCTAACCAAGTAATTGATAAACCTACATATACTACACATCCCTGAAAGAACCACAACTTCATAAATTTGCACACTCCAGCATCATTTTGCCAAGCAGCATACCATATTAAGGATATTTACATGTTAATAGACTTGTATTATTAGACTTGTGTTGGATGTAATAACTTTACCAAAATGTCACTTCCTAGTAGTGATGTGAAGAGCCTTAATAGGCATTTTGACTGGTCCCTTGACCCTCAGGCCCTTGTCTTTAGCACTATAAACCATATGAACACATATTGTAAACAAAAACAAGTGAACAAAGTATCAAATCTAACAATTACAAGGATCATTATAATTAGAATCTATATAATAACTAAAATTAAACACGTCGCAAATGATGAAAGTCCTTTTCATATGTAGTGAATCCTATCCAATAACTACAAGAATTGTTGGTGATCAGGTTGGAAGACAAAACCCAGGGTTCCACAAAAGACCATCTGCTAACTATCACAAAACAAAGTTATTTATATAGTTTCATGAGTGATATTGTACACCCTTTAACGACAAAATAGTAATACACAAAAAATTCTAAGCAATGCCTTTGATCCAAAAATAAAAGGTGCTAAAAATTTTAAGCATTTAATTATTATTTACTGCAAAAAGTGATATTCCCAATCAACCCCCCAATTTGCCTCTTGATTTTTTAGGAGGCTTTTGTTAATAAAAATCACCCTAACGATAATAAAAGAGCAAAATCAATTATGCTAAATTAATCTGAGAAATATGAAAATGTGTTGCTTGTATCAATGATTGGATGATTGTATTGGATTTAAATTCCACCTATTGTTATCTATCTCAATTCTCATTATATGATTTAGTTTGGTTCATATATTCTTGATAATCGACAAAGTTATGATATATAATTTTTTTTTCCAATACAAATCAAATATATCATAATCATGATCCGAATATATTTCTAACTCGAATTCGAATTATTAGAGTGAATTAAATTTTAGATTATTTATATGATTGTAACGTGATAAATGTTATTCATAATATCTATTACACATATGTTAATTTTGTCACGTTCTAAACTTATTATGAGCATTCCAACACTGCAATAATCAACAAATTATCTAATTGGTGATTAAACAAGTAAATAATGCAATAAGTATGCAAAATTAATCAAAAAATACTAAATTACTAATCTTAAAACATAATAAATAAATAATATGGTTCATCTTCATCCAATACAATTACAAATATGTTTCTAAAGATAAAACAACAAGAATGTAAAAGCATCATCCGAAATTTATAACTACAAGAAATAAATGTCACTGTCTAATTTTTATTATTGTTCTTCAACCTCAAGCTTTGATTGTTCAAGTTCTTGATGTTCTTGATTCAGTTCACGTACTAGATTTGTTCTCATCTCCAATAGATATTGAATTGGCCTCTCGTTTCTTAATAGATTTTATGATATAGGTGTGATTTTAGAGGTGAAAGGGAGATCCTCCAATGGATGCCCATGTCTTGTATTATATAAATTGAAATTAGGTCAAAAAATCCGTCCAAGTTGGGTTCATCATTCTGCTTGATTCATCATTCTTTAGGGACGACTAAACTCTTCGATTTTTCCTTCTTTTACTTGATTTTTAAGACTTCAAACTTGGACTAGAAGTTTTAATTCCAAGTCGAGAGAATGCAATTTGTTTTTTAGATAACCTCTGAGGAGCATGTGCACTCTTATCAATTTGAGTAGATAAAGAAGGATCGTCACTTGACCTTTGGAAGACATAAGCTTTACCTTTTATGTCAACTGCTGTAGAGGGTTCTCCTTATATCCTTTTAAAAATCAAAATGTCAGCATTCTCGTTTTAAATTCTATCGAAACTGAATGTCTCATCTGTTCTGATTTCTCTTCTGTAATTTCATGTATTTGAATCATGATTGGGTTTGAGAAAACTTTCTTGACTTTAAACTTTTTCTGTAGATTTGGATCATATTCCAAATCATACCTAGGTCGCGACATAAGAGATCCATCAGAATCAAATGGGATAATTCCACCCGAAAGGACAGCATCAAGATCACTCAATTTGTGAGGCTCTCATTTCCCAATTCGACATTCTCAAATAACTTTTTGACTTGAGGATTGTAACATCCTTTGAAAGTCTGTTTTGACTCATCGGCTCTTTTAGTACTTGGCATGTCTTGTTTGGATGAGCTAGAAATACAAAGTTTTGATATGTTTGGAATAGATGTTGAAGCTTCTAATGTAGATTTACGTTCTTCTGGAGCTGCCATGAGTTGATGGGGTAGAAACAATTTTGAAATATTAGGTATTGAAAAAGTTAACCATGTTCTCAATAACTTAACATTGGTTGGTTCTATTTGAGGTTTTTGGCCTTTAGAGAATCCTTCAAATGTAAATTTTGATTTACCTTTAATAAGATGATGAAGTGGAGCAATACTAGATATATCTTCATCGTGTGCATCTCCTTTAATTTTGAATCTGAGCATGGACAATCTTGCAGAATTACATTATTCATCTTTCATATAAAATTTGCCATCAGCTAAATGAGATTCTTCTTCGAGGAATGGTTTGGACTCAGCTACCATACATTTGACTTCTCTGTCTCGGCTATATTTGAAGAATGGTGCCAAGTCGAAGGTATCACTCTAATTTCATGCAGCCAAACATATGTGAGGAGTAACTCATAGGATGTTTTAGCATCAATGACATGGAAGAGAGCTGAGGAAATTAACTCTCCTATTTGCAGCTTTAGGTGAATCATGCCCATGGCTCGCTGACCTTTCTGGTTGAATCATTGAATCGTGATCTTGCTCATAGACAAATCACAAACATTAATTCCAATATTCTTCATTGTCTTGACTAACATAATATTTACGACAGATCCACAATCAATCATTA